>JABXNX010003689.1:0-24088 GCA_014843695.1 Archivesica marissinica | reverse complement strand
TTGTACCGGTTATATATGTGATTGTGCATGGTAGTTACTCGTGCTTGTACCGGTTATATGTGTGAGTGTGCATGGTAGTTACTCGTGCTTGTACCGGCACCGGTTATATGTGTGATTGTGCATGGTAGTTACTCGTGCTTGTACCGGTTATATGTGTGATTGTGCATGGTAGTTACTCGTGCCTGTACAGGCACCGGTTATATGTGTGATTGTGCATGGTAGTTACTCGTGCGTGTACCGGTTATATGTGTGATTGTGCATGGTAGTTACTCGTGCTTGTATCGGTTATATGTGTGATTGTGCATGGTAGTTACTCGTGCTTGTACCGGTTATATGTGTGATTGTGCATGGTAGTTACTCGTGCTTGTACCGGCACCGGTTATATGTGTGATTGTGCATGGTAGTTACTCGTGCTTGTACCGGTTATATGTGTGATTATGCATGGTAGTTACTCGTGCTTGTACCGGCACCGGTTATATGTGTGATTGTGCATGGTAGTTACTCGTGCTTTTACCGGCAGCGGTTATATGTGTGATTGTGCATGGTAGTTACTCGTGCTTGTACCGGCACCGGTTATATGTGTGATTGTGCATGGTAGTTACTCGTGCTTGTATCGGCACCGGTTATATGTGTGATTGTGCATGGCAGTTACTCGTGCTTGTACCGGTTATATGTGTGATTGTGCATGGTAGTTACTCGTGCTTGTGCCGGTTATATGTGTGATTGTGCATGGTAGTTACTCGTGCTTGTACCGGTTATATGTGTGATTGTGCATGGTAGTTACTCGTGCTTGTACCGTCACCGGTTATATGTGTGATTGTGCATGGTAGTTACTCGTGCTTGTATCAGTACCGGTTATATGTGTGATTGTGCATGGTAGTTACTCGTGCTTGTACAGCACCGGTTATATGTGTGATTGTGCATGGTAGTTACTCGTGCTTGTACCGGCACCGTTATATGTGTGAGTATGCATGGTAGTTACTCGTGCTAGTATCAGTACCGGTTATATGTGTGATTGTGCATGGTAGTTACTCGTGCTTGTATCGCACCGGTTATATGTGTGATTGTGCATGGTAGTTACTCGTGCTTGTACCGGAGTTATATGTGTGATTGTGCATGGTAGTTACTCGTGCTTGTACCGGATATATGTGTGATTGTGCATGTCAGTTACCCGTGCTTGTACCGGTTATATGTGTGATTGTGCATGGCAGTTACCCGTGCTTGCACCGGTTATATGTGTGATTGTGCATGGTAGTTACTCGTGCTTGTACCGGCACAGGTTATATGTGTGATTGTGCATGGCAGGTACTCGTGCCTGTTCCGGCACCGGTTATATGTGTGATTGTGCATGGTAGTTACTCATCCTTGTACCGGCACCGGTTATATGCGTGATTGTGCATGATAGTTACTCGTGCTTGTACGGGTTATATGTGTGATTATGAATGGTAGTTACTCGTGCTTGTACCGGCACCGGTTATATGTGTGATTGTGCATGGTAGTTACTCGTGCTTCTACCGGTTATATGTGTGATTATGCATGGTAGTTACTCGTGCTTGTACAGGTTATATGTGTGATTGTGCATGGTAGTTATTCGTGCTTGTACCGGTTATATGTGTGATTATGCATGGTAGTTATTCGTGCTTGTACCGGCACCGGTTATATGTGTGATTAGGCATGGTAGTTACTCGTGTTTGTACCGGTTATATGTGTGATTATGCATGGTAGTTACTCGTGCTTGTACCGGCACCGGTTATATGTGTGATTGTGCATGGTAGTTACTCGTGCTTGTACCGGCACCGGTTATATGTGTGATTGTGCATGGTAATTACTCGTGCTTGTACCGGCACCGGTTATATGTGTGAATATGCATGGTAGTTACTCGTGCGTGTATCGGCACCGGTTATATGTGTGATTATGCATGATAATTACTCGTGCTTGTACCGGTTATATGTGTGATTGTGCATGGTAGTTACTCGTGCTTGTACCGGTTATATGTGTGATTGTGCATGGTAGTTACTCGTGCTTATACCGTCACCGGTTATATGTGTGAGTGTGCATGGTAGTTACTCGTGCTTGTATCAGTACCGGTTATATGTGTGATTGTACATGGTAGTTACTCGTGCTTGTATCAGCACCGGTTATATGTGTGATTGTGCATGGTAGTTACTCGTGCTTGTACCGGCAACTGTTATATGTGTGATTGTGCATGGTAGTTACTCGTGCTTGTACCGGTTATATGTGTGATTGTACATGGTAGTTACTCGTGCTTGTACCGGTTATATGTGTGATTGTGCATGGTAGTTACTCGTGCTTGTACCGGTTATATGTGTGATTGTGCATGGTAGTTACTCGTGCTTGTACCGGTTATATGTGTGATTGTGCATGGTAGTTACTCGTGCTTGCACCGGTTATATGTGTGATTGTGCATGGTAGTTACTCGTGCTTGTACCGGGGTTATATGTGTGATTGTGCATGGTAGTTACTCGTGCTTGTACCGGTTATATGTGTGATTGTGCATGGTAGTTACTCGTGCTTGTACCGGTTATATGTGTGATTGTGCATGGTAGTTACTCGTGCTTGTACGGCACCGGTTATATGTGTGATTGTGCATGGTAGTTACTCGTGCTTGTACCGGTTATATGTGTGATTGTGCATGGTAGTTACTCGTGCTTGTACCGGTTATATGTGTGATTGTGCATGGTAGTTACTCGTGCTTGTACCGGTTATATGTGTGATTGTGCATGGTAGTTACTCGTGCTTGTACCGGCACCGGTTCGGTTTGTGTGTGGTGTTTGTGTTTATATGTGTGATTGTGCATGGTAGTTACTCGTTCCGGTTATATGTGTGATTGTGCATGGTAGTTACTCTGCTTGTCGTTTTTGTTTGTGGTGTTGTTTATGTGTGATTGTGCATGGAGTTACCGTGCTTGTACCGGTATATGTGTGATTATGCATGGTAGTTACTCGTGCTGTGTACCGGTTATATGTGTGATTGTGCATGGTAGTTACTCGTGCTTGTACGCACCGGTTATATGTGTGATTGTGCATGGTAGTTACTCGTGCTTGTACCGGCACCTGTTATATGTGTGAGTATGCATGGTAGTTACTCGTGCTAGTATCAGTACCGGTTATATGTGTGATTGTGCATGGTAGTTACTCGTGCTTGTATCAGCACCGGTTATATGTGTGATTGTGCATGGTAGTTACTCGTGCTTGTACCGGCACCTGTTATATGTGTGAGTATGCATGGTAGTTACTCGTGCTAGTATCAGTACCGGTTATATGTGTGATTGTGCATGGTAGTTACTCGTGCTTGTATCAGCACCGGTTATATGTGTGATTGTGCATGGTAGTTACTCGTGCTTGTACCGGCACCTGTTATATGTGTGATTCTGCATGGTAGTTACTCGTGCTTGTACCGGTTATATGTGTGATTGTGCATGGTAGTTACTCGTGCTTGTACCGGTTATATGTGTGATTGTGCATGGTAGTTACTCGTGCTTGTACCGGTTATATGTGTGATTATGCATGGTAGTTACTCGTGCTTGTACCGGTTATATGTGTGATTATGCATGGTAGTTACTCGTGCTTGTACCGGCACCGGTTATATGTGTGATTGTGCATGGTAGTTACTCGTGCTTGTACCGGCACCGGTTATATGTGTGATTGTGCATGGTAGTTACTCGTGCTTGTACCGGCACCGGTTATATGTGTGATTGTGCATGGTAGTTACTCGTGCTTGTATCGGCACCGGTTATATGTGTGATTGTGCATGGTAGTTACTCGTGCTTGTACCGGTTATATGTGTGATTGTGCATGGTAGTTACTCGTGCTTGTACCGGTTATATGTGTGATTGTGCATGGTAGTTACTCGTGCTTGTCACCGGTTATATGTGTGAGTGTGCATGGTAGTTACTCGTGCTTGTATCAGTACCGGTTATATGTGTGATTGTGCATGGTAGTTACTCGTGCTTGTATCAGCACCGGTTATATGTGTGATTGTGCATGGTAGTTACTCGTGCTTGTACCGACACCTGTTATATGTGTGATTGTGCATGGTAGTTACTCGTGCTTGTACCGGTTATATGTGTGATTGTGCATGGTAGTTACTCGTGCTTGTACCGGTTATATGTGTGATTGTGCATGGTAGTTACTCGTGCTTGTACCGGTTATATGTGTGATTGTGCATGGTAGTTACTCGTGCTTGTACCGGTTATATGTGTGATTGTGCATGGTTTGTTGTGTAGTTACTCGTGCTTGTACCGGTTATATGTGTTGTGCATGGTAGTTACTCGTGCTTGTACCGGTTATATGTGTGATTGTGCATGGTAGTTACTCGTGCTTGTACCGGCACCGGTTATATGTGTGATTGTGCATGGAGTTACTCGTGTTTGTACGTTATATGTGTGATGTGCATGTAGTTACTCGTGCTGTACGTTATATGTGTGATTGGCATGTTTTGTGTGCTGGTAGTTACTCGGCTTTTACCGGTTATATGTGTGATTATGCATGGTAGTTACTCGTGCTTGTACCGGTTATATGTGTGATTGTGCAAGGTAGTTATTCGTGCTTGTACCGGTACCGGTTATATGTGTGATTATGCATGGTAGTTACTCGTGCTTGTACCGGCACCGGTTATATATGTGATTGTGCATGGTAGTTACTCGTGCTTGTACCGGCACCGGTTGTATATGTGATTGTGCATGGTAGTTACTCATGCTTGGACCGCCACCGGTTATATATGTGATTGTGCATGGTAGTTACTCGTGCGTGTACCGGTTATATGTGTGATTGTGCATGGTAGTTACTCGTGCTTGTACCGGTTATATGTGTGATTATGCATGGTAGTTACTCGTGCTTATACAGGTTATATGTGTGATTGTGCAAGGTAGTTATTCGTGCTTGTACCGGCACCGGTTATATATGTGTTGTGCAGGTAGTTATCGTGCTTGTCCGGCACCGGTTATATTGTGATTGTGCAGGTAGTTTCTCGTGCTTGTACCGGTTATATGTGTGATTGTGCATGGTAGTTACTCGTGCTAGTACCGGTTATATGTGTGATTATGCAAGGTAGTTACTCGTGCCTGTACAGGCAACGGTTATATGTGTGATTGTGCATGGTAGTTACTCGTGTGTGTACCGGTTATATGTGTGATTGTGCATGGTAGTTACTCGTGCTTGTACCGGCACCGGTTATATGTGTGATTGTGCATGGTAGTTACTCGTGCTTGTACCGGTTAAATGTGTGATTGTGCATGGTAGTTACTCGTGCATGTACCGGCACCGGTTATATGTGTGATTGTGCATGGTAGTTACTGGTGCTTGTACCGGCACCGGTTATATGTGTGAGTATGCATGGTAGTTGCTCGTGATTGTACCGGTTATATGTTTGATTGTGCATGGTAGTTGCTCGTGCTTGTACCGGATCCTGTTATATGAGTGATTATACATGGTAGTTACTCGTGCATGTACCGGTACCGGTTATATGTGTAATTGTGCATGGTAGTTACTCGTGCTTGTACCGGCACCGGTTATATGTGTGATTGTGCATGGTAGTTACTCGTGCTTGTACCGGCACCGGTTATATATGTGATTGTGCATGGTAGTTACTCGTGCTTGTACCGGCACCGGTTATATATGTGATTGTGCATGGTAGTTACTCATGCGTGTACCGGTTATATGTGTGATTGTGCATGGTAGTTACTCGAGCTTGTACCGGTTATATGTGTGATTATGCATGGTAGTTACTCGTGCTTATACCGGTTATATGTGTGATTGTGCAAGGTAGTTACTCGTGCTTGTACCGGTTATATATGTGATTGTGCATGGTAGTTACTCATGCTTGTTCCGGCACCGGTCATATATGTGATTGTGCATGGTAGTTTCTCGTGCTTGTACCGGTTATATGTGTGATTGTGCATGGTAGTTACTCGTGCTTGTACCGGTTATATGTGTGATTATGCATGGTAGTTACTCGTGCTTGTACCGGTTATATGTGTAATTATGCAAGGTAGTTACTCGTGCCTGTACAGGCACCGGTTATATGTGTGATTGTGCATGGTAGTTACTCGTGTGTGTACCGGTTATATGTGTGATTGTGCATGGTAGTTACTCGTGCTTGTACCGGCACCGGTTATATGTGTGATTGTGCATGGTAGTTACTCGTGCTTGTACCGGTTAAATGTGTGATTGTGCATGGTAGTTACTCGTGCTTGTACCGGCACCGGTTATATGTGTGATTGTGCATGGCTGTTACTCGTGCTTGTACCGATACCGGTTATATGTGTGATTGTGCATGGTAGTTACTCGTGCATGTACCGGCACCGGTTATATGTGTGATTGTGCATGGTAGTTACTGGTGCTTGTACCGGCACCGGTTATATGTGTGAGTATGCATGGTAGTTGCTCGTGCTTGTACCGGTTATATGTTTGATTGTGCATGGTAGTTGCTCGTGCTTGTACCGGTTCCGGTTATATGAGTGATTATACATGGTAGTTACTCGTGCATGTACCGGTACCGGTTATATGTGTAATTGTGCATGGTAGTTACTCGTGCTTGTACCGGCACCGGTTATATATGTGATTGTGCATGGTAGTTACTCGTGCTTGAACCGGCACCGGTTATATATGTGATTGTGCATGGTAGTTACTCGTGCTTGTACCGGCACCGATTATATATGTGATTGTGCATGGTAGTTACTCATGCTTGTACCGCCACCGGTTATATATGTGATTGTGCATGGTAGTTACTCGTGCGTGTACCGGTTATATGTGTGATTGTGCATGGTAGTTACTCGAGCTTGTACCGGTTATATGTGTGATTATGCATGGTAGTTACTCGAGCTTGTACCGGTTATATGTGTGATTATGCATGGTAGATACTCGTGCGTGAACAGGTTATATGTGTGATTATGCATTGTCGTTACTCGTGCCTCTACTGACACCGGTTATATGTGTGATTGTGCATGGTAGTTACTCGTGCCTGTACCGTCACCGGTTATATGTGTGATTGTGCATGGTAATTACTCGTGCTTGTATCGGCACCGGCTATATGTGTGAGTGTGCATTGTAATTACTCGTGCTTGTACCGGTTATATGTGTGATTGTGCATGGTCGTTACTCGTCCCTCTACCGACACCGGTTATATGTGTGATTGTGCATGGTAGTTACTCGTGCCTGTACCGTCACCGGTTATATGTGTGATTGTGCATGGTAATTACTCGTGCTTGTATCGGCACCGGCTATATGTGTGAGTGTGCATTGTAATTACTCGTGCTTGTACCGGTTATATGTGTGATTGTGCATGGTAGTTACTCGTGCCTGTACCGACACCGGTTATATGTGTGATTGTGCATGGTAGTTACTCGTGCCTGTACCGTCACCGGTTATATGTGTGATTGTGCATGGTAATTACTCGTGCTTGTATCGGCACCGGTTATATGTGTGAGTGTGCATGGTAGTTACTCGTGCTTGTACGGCACCGGTTATATGTGTGATTGTGCATGGTAGTTACTCGTGCTTGTACCGGTTATATGTGGAGTGCATGAGTACCTGACCGGTTATTGTGTTGCATGGTATCTCGTGCTTGTACCGTTATATTGTGATTGTGCATGGTAGTTACTCGTGCTGTACCGCCGGTTATATGTGTGATTGTGCATGGTAGTTACTCGTGCTTGTACCGGTTATATGTGTGATTGTGCATGGTAGTTACTCGTGCTTGTACCGATTATATGTGTGATTGTGCATGGTAGTTACTCGTGCTTGTACCGATTATATGTGTGATTGTGCATGGTAGTTACTCGTGCTTGTACCGATTATATGTGTGATTGTGCATGGTAGTTACTCGTGCTTGTACCGATTATATGTGTGATTGTGCATGGTAGTTACTCGTGCTTGTACCGATTATATGTGTGATTGTGCATGGTAGTTACTCGTGCTTGTACCGGCACCGGTTATATGTGTGAGTGTGCATGGTAGTTACTCGTGCTTGTACCGGTACCGGTTATATGTGTGATTGTGCATGGTAGTTACTCGTGCTTGTACCGGCACGGTTATATGTGTGATTGTGCATGGTAGTTACTCGTGCTTGTACCGGTTATATGTGTGATTGTGCATGGTAGTTACTCGTGCTTGTACCGGCACCGGTTATATGTGTGATTGTGCATGGTAGTTACTCGTGCTTGTACCGGCACCGGTTATATGTGTGATTGTGCATGGTAGTTACTCGTGCTTGTACCGGTTATATGTGGATGTGCATGGAGTTACCGTGCTTGTACCGGTTATATGTGTGATTGTGCATGGTAGTTACTCGTGCTTGTACCGGCACCGGTTATATGTGTGATTGTGCATGGTAGTTACTCGTGCTTGTACCGGCACCGGTTATATGTGTGATTGTGCATGGTAGTTACTCGTGCTTGTACCGGTTATATGTGTGATTGTGCATGGTAGTTACTCGTGCTTGTACCGGTTATATGTGTGATTGTGCATGGTAGTTACTCGTGCTTGTACCGGCACCGGTTATATGTGTGAGTATGCATGGTAGTTACTCGTGCTTGTACCGGTACCGGTTATATGTGTTGATTGTGCATGGCAGTTACTCATGCCTGTACTGGCACCGGTTATATGTGTGATTGTGCATGGCTGTTACTCGTGCTTGTACCGATACCGGTTTTATGTGTGATTGTGCATGGTAGTTACTCGTGCATGTACCGGCACCGGTTATATGTGTGATTGTGCATGGTAGTTACTGGTGCTTGTACCGGCACCGGTTATATGTGTGAGTATGCATGGTAGTTGCTCGTGCTTGTACCGGTTATATGTTTGATTGTGCATGGTAGTTGCTCGTGCTTGTACCGGTTCCGGTTATATGAGTGATTATGCATGGTAATTACTCGTGCATGTACCGGTACCGGTTATATGTGTAATTGTGCATGGTAGTTACTCGTGCTTGTACCGGCACCGGTTATATGTGTGATTGTGAATGGTAGTTACTAGTGCTTGTACAGGCACCGGTTATATGTGTGATTGTGCATGATAGTTACTCATGCCTGTACCGGCACCGGTTATATGTGTGATTATGCATGGTAGTTACTCGTGCTTGTACCGACACCGGTTATATGTGTGATTATGCATGGTAGATACTCATGCGTGTACAGGTTATATGTGTGATTTTGCATGGTAGTTACTCGTGCTTGTACCGGCACCGGTTATATGTGTGATTATGCATTGTCGTTACTCGCGCCTCTACCGACACCGGTTATATGTGTGATTGTGCATGGTAGTTACTCGTGCCTGTACCGTCACCGGTTATATGTGTGATTGTGCATGGTAATTACTCGTGCTTTTATCGGCACCGGCTATATGTGTGAGTGTGCATTGTAATTACTCGTGCTTGTACCGGTTATATGTGTGATTGTGCATGGTCGTTACTCGTCCCTCTACCGACACCGGTTATATGTGTGATTGTACATGGTAGTTACTCCTGCCTGTACCGTCACCAGTTATATGTGTGATTGTGCATGGTAATTACTCGTGCTTGTATCGGCATCGGCTATATGAGTGAGTGTGCATTGTAATTACTCGTGCTTGTACCGGTTATATGTGTGATTGTGCATGGTAATTACTCGTGCTTGTACCGGCACCGGTTATATGTGTGATTGTGCATGGTAGTTACTCGTGCCTGTACCGGCACCGGTTATATGTGTGATTGTGCATGGTGGTTACTCGTGCTTGTACCGGTTATATGTGTGATTGTACATGGTAGTTACTCGTGTCTGTACCGGTTATATGTGTGATTGTGCATGGTAGTTACTCGTGCTTGTACCGGGACCGGTTATATTTGTGATTGTGCATGGTAGTTACTCGTGCTTGTACCGTTTATATGTGTGATTGTGCATGGTAGTTACTCATGCCTGTACCGGTTATATGTGTGATTGTGCATGGTAGTTACTCGTGCTTGTACCGGGACCGGTTATATGTGTGATTGTGCATGGTAGTTACTCGTGCTTGTACCGGCACCGGTTATATGCGTGATTGTGCATGGTAGTTACTCGTGCTTGTACCGGTTATATGTGAGAGTGTGCATGGCAGTTACCCGTGCTTGTACCGGTTATATGTGTGATTGTGCATGGTAGTTACTCGTGCTTGTACCGGCACCGGTTATATGTGTGATTGTGCATGGTAGTTACTCGTGCCTGTACCGGCACCGGTTATATGTGTGATTGTGCATGGTAGTTACTCGTGCTTGTACCGGCAACAGTTATATGTGTGATTGTGCATGGTAGTTACTCGTGCCTGTACCGGCACCGGTTATATGTGTGATTGTGCATGGTAGTTACTCGTGCTTGTACCGGTTATATGTGTGATTGTGCATGGTAGTTACTCGTGCCTGTACCGGTTATATGTGTGATTGTGCATGGTAGTTACTCGTGCTTGTACCGGCACCGGTTATATGTGTGAGTATGCATGGTAGTTACTCGTGCTTGTACCGGTACCGGTTATATGTGTGATTGTGCATGGCAGTTACTCATGCCTGTACTGGCACCGGTTATATGTGTGATTGTGCATGGCTGTTACTCGTGCTTGTACCGATACCGGTTATATGTGTGATTGTGCATGGTAGTTACTCGTGCTTGTACCGGCACCGGTTATATGTGTGATTGTGCATGGTAGTTACTCGTGCTTGTACCGGCACCGGTTATATGTGTGAGTATGCATGGTAGTTGCTCGTGCTTGTACCGGTTATATGTGTGATTGTGCATGGTAGTTACTCGTGCTTGTACCGGCACCGGTTATATGTGTGATTGTGCATGGTAGTTACTCGTGCCTGTACCGGCACCGGTTATATGTGTGATTGTGCATGGTAGTTACTCGTGCTTGTACCGACACCGGTTATATGTGTGATTATGCATGGTAGATACTCGTGCGTGTACAGGTTATATGTGTGATTTTGCATGGTAGTTACTCGTGCTTGTACCGGCACCGGTTATATGTGTGATTTGCATGTGTTACTCTGCTCTACCGACACCGGTTATATGTGTGATTGTGCATGGTAGTTACTCGTGCTTGTACCGTCACCGGTTATATGTGTGATTGTGCATGGTAGTTACTCGTGCTTGTATCGGCACCGGCTATATGTGTGAGTGTGCATTGTAGTTACTCGTGCTTGTACCGGTTATATGTGTGATTGTGCATGGTAGTTACTCGTGCCTGTACCGACACCGGTTATATGTGTGATTGTGCATGGTAGTTACTCGTGCCTGTACCGTCACCGGTTATATGTGTGATTTTGCATGGTAATTCTCGTGCTTGTATCGGCACCGGCTATATGTGTGAGTGTGCATTGTAATTACTCGTGCTTGTACCGGTTATATGTGTGATTGTGCATGGTAGTTACTCGTGCCTGTACCGGCACCGGTTATATGTGTGATTGTGCATGGTAGTTACTCGTGCTTGTACCGGCACCGGTTATATGTGTGATTGTGCATGGTAGTTACTCGTGCTTGTACCGGCACCGGTTATATGTGTGATTGTGCATGGTAGTTACTCGTGCTTGTACCGGTTATATGTGTGATTGTGCATGGTAGTTACTCGTGCTTGTACCGGTTATATGTGTGATTGTGCATGGTAGTTACTCGTGCCTGTACCGGTTATATGTGTGATTGTGCATGGTAGTTACTCGTGCTTGTACCGGCACCGGTTATATGTGTGAGTGTGCATGGTAGTTACTCGTGCTTGTACCGGTACCGGTTATATGTGTGATTGTGCATGGCAGTTACTCTGCTGTACGGCACCGGTTATATGTGTGATTGTGCATGGTAGTTACTCGTGCTTGTACCGATACCGGTTATATGTGTGATTGTGCATGGTAGTTACTCGTGCTTGTACCGGCACCGGTTATATGTGTGATTGTGCATGGTAGTTACTCGTGCTTGTACCGGCACCGGTTATATGTGTGAGTGTGCATGGTAGTTACTCGTGCTTGTACCGGTTATATGTGTGATTGTGCATGGTAGTTACTCGTGCTTGTACCGGCACCGGTTATATGTGTGATTGTGCATGGTAGTTACTCGTGCCTGTACCGGCACCGGTTATATGTGTGATTGTGCATGGTAGTTACTCGTGCTTGTACCGACACCGGTTATATGTGTGATTATGCATGGTAGATACTCGTGCGTGTACAGGTTATATGTGTGATTTTGCATGGTAGTTACTCGTGCTTGTACCGGCACCGGTTATATGTGTGATTATGCATTGTCGTTACTCATGCCTCTACCGACACCGGTTATATGTGTGATTGTGCATGGTAGTTACTCGTGCCTGTACCGTCACCGGTTATATGTGTGATTGTACATGGTAATTACTCGTGCTTGTATCGGCACCGGCTATATGTGTGAGTGTGCATTGTAATTACTCGTGCTTGTACCGGTTATATGTGTGATTGTGCATGGTCGTTACTCGCCCCTCTACCGACACCGGTTATATGTGTGATTGTGCATGGTAGTTACTCGTGCCTGTACCGTCACCGGTTATATGTGTGATTTTGCATGGTAATTTCTCGTGCTTGTATCGGCACCGGCTATATGTGTGAGTGTGCATTGTAATTACTCGTGCTTGTACCGGTTATATGTGTGATTGTGCATGGTAGTTACTCGTGCCTGTACCGGCACCGGTTATATGTGTGATTGTGCATGGTAGTTACTCGTGCTTGTACCGGCACCGGTTATATGTGTGATTGTGCATGGTAGTTACTCGTTCCTGTACCGGCACCGGTTATATGTGTGATTGTGCATGGTAGTTACTCGTGCTTGTACCGGTTATATGTGTGATTGTGCATGGTAGTTACTCGTGCCTGTACCGGTTATATGTGTGATTGTGCATGGTAGTTACTCGTGCTTGTACCGGGACCGGTTATATGTGTGATTGTGCATGGTAGTTACTCGTGCTTGTACCGGTTATATGTGTGATTGTGCATGGTAGTTACTCGTGCCTGTACCGGTTATATGTGTGATTGTGCATGGTAGTTACTCGTGCTTGTACCGGGACCGGTTATATGTGTGATTGTGCATGGTAGTTACTCGTGCTTGTACCGGCACCGGTTATATGTGTGATTGTGCATGGTAGTTACTCGTGCTTGTACCGGTTATATGTGTGAGTGTGCATGGCAGTTACCCGTGCTTGTACCGGTTATATGTGTGATTGTGCATGGTAGTTACTCGTGCTTGTACCGGCACCGGTTATATGTGTGATTGTGCATGGTAGTTACTCGTGCCTGTACCGGCACCGGTTATATGTGTGATTGTGCATGGTAGTTACTCGTGCTTGTACCGGCACCGGTTATATGTGTGATTGTGCATGGTAGTTATTCGTGCTTGTACCGGTTATATGTGTGATTGTGCATGGTAGTTACTCGTGCCTGTACCGGTTATATGTGTGATTGTGCATGGTAGTTACTCGTGCTTGTACCGGCACCGGTTATATGTGTGAGTATGCATGGTAGTTACTCGTGCTTGTACCGGTACCGGTTATATGTGTTGATTGTGCATGGCAGTTACTCATGCCTGTACTGGCACCGGTTATATGTGTGATTGTGCATGGCTGTTACTCGTGCTTGTACCGATACCGGTTATATGTGTGATTGTGCATGGTAGTTACTCGTGCATGTACCAGCACCGGTTATATGTGTGATTGTGCATGGTAGTTACTGGTGCTTGTACCGGCACCGGTTATATGTGTGAGTATGCATGGTAGTTGCTCGTGCTTGTACCGGTTATATGTGTGATTGTGCATGGTAGTTGCTCGTGCTTGTACCGGTTCCGGTTATATGAGTGATTATGCATGGTAGTTACTCGTGCATGTACCGGTACCGGTTATATGTGTGATTGTGCATGGTAGTTACTCGTGCTTGTACCGGCACCGGTTATATGTGTGAGTGTGCATGGTAGTTACTCGTGCTTGTATCGGTACCGGCTATATGTGTGAGTGTGCATTGTAGTTACTCGTGCTTGTACCGGTTATATGTGTGATTGTGCATGGTAGTTACTCGTGCCTGTACCGCACCGGTTATATGTGTGATTGTGCATGGTAGTTACTCGTGCCTGTACCGTCACCGGTTATATGTGTGATTGTGCATGGTAATTACTCGTGCTTGTACCGGCACCGGTTATATGTGTGATTGTGCATGGTAGTTACTCGTGCCTGTACCGGCACCGGTTATATGTGTGATTGTGCATGGTAGTTACTCGTGCTTGTACCGGTTATATGTGTGATTGTGCATGGTAGTTACTCGTGCTTGTACCGGTTATATGTGTGATTGTGCATGGTAGTTACTCGTGCTTGTACCGGCACCGGTTATATGTGTGATTGTGCATGGTAGTTACTCGTGCTTGTACCGGTACCGGTTATATGTGTGATTGTGCATGGTAGTTACTCTGCTGTACCGGTTATATGTGTGATTGTGCATGGTAGTTACTCGTGCTTGTACCGTACCGGTTATATGTGTGATTGTGCATGGTAGTTACTCGTGCTTGTACCGGCACCGGTTATATGTGTGATTGTGCATGGTAGTTACTCGTGCTTGTACCGGCACCGGTTATATGTGTGAGTGTGCATGGTAGTTACTCGTGCTTGTACCGGTTATATGTGTGATTGTGCATGGTAGTTACTCGTGCTTGTACCGGCACCGGTTATATGTGTGATTGTGCATGGTAGTTACTCGTGCCTGTACCGGCACCGGTTATATGTGTGATTGTGCATGGTAGTTACTCGTGCTTGTACCGACACCGGTTATATGTGTGATTATGCATGGTAGATACTCGTGCGTGTACAGGTTATATGTGTGATTTTGCATGGTAGTTACTCGTGCTTGTACCGGCACCGGTTATATGTGTGATTATGCATTGTCGTTACTCATGCCTCTACCGACACCGGTTATATGTGTGATTGTGCATGGTAGTTACTCGTGCCTGTACCGTCACCGGTTATATGTGTGATTGTACATGGTAATTACTCGTGCTTGTATCGGCACCGGCTATATGTGTGAGTGTGCATTGTAATTACTCGTGCTTGTACCGGTTATATGTGTGATTGTGCATGGTCGTTACTCGCCCCTCTACCGACACCGGTTATATGTGTGATTGTGCATGGTAGTTACTCGTGCCTGTACCGTCACCGGTTATATGTGTGATTTTGCATGGTAATTTCTCGTGCTTGTATCGGCACCGGCTATATGTGTGAGTGTGCATTGTAATTACTCGTGCTTGTACCGGTTATATGTGTGATTGTGCATGGTAGTTACTCGTGCCTGTACCGGCACCGGTTATATGTGTGATTGTGCATGGTAATTACTCGTGCTTGTACCGGCACCGGTTATATGTGTGATTGTGCATGGTAGTTACTCGTGCCTGTACCGGCACCGGTTATATGTGTGATTGTGCATGGTAGTTACTCGTGCTTGTACCGGTTATATGTGTGATTGTGCATGGTAGTTACTCGTGCTTGTACCGGTTATATGTGTGATTGTGCATGGTAGTTACTCGTGCTTGTACCGGACCGGTTATATGTGTGATTGTGCATGGTAGTTACTCGTGCTTGTACCGGTTATATGTGTGATTGTGCATGGTAGTTACTCGTGCTTGTACCGGTTATATGTGTGATTGTGCATGGTAGTTACTCGTGCTTGTACCGGGACCGGTTATATGTGTGATTGTGCATGGTAGTTACTCGTGCTTGTACCGGCACCGGTTATATGTGTGATTGTGCATGGTAGTTACTCGTGCTTGTACCGGTTATTGTGGATGTGCATGGAGTACCGTGCTGTACCGGTTATATGTGTGATTGTGCATGGTAGTTACTCGTGCTTGTACCGGCACCGGTTATATGTGTGATTGTGCATGGTAGTTACTCGTGCTTGTACCGGCACCGGTTATATGTGTGATTGTGCATGGTAGTTACTCGTGCTTGTACCGGTTATATGTGTGATTGTGCATGGTAGTTACTCGTGCCTGTACCGGTTATATGTGTGATTGTGCATGGTAGTTACTCGTGCTTGTACCGGCACCGGTTATATGTGTGAGTATGCATGGTAGTTACTCGTGCTTGTACCGGTACCGGTTATATGTGTGATTGTGCATGGCAGTTACTCATGCCTGTACTGGCACCGGTTATATGTGTGATTGTGCATGGCTGTTACTCGTGCTTGTACCGATACCGGTTATATGTGTGATTGTGCATGGTAGTTACTCGTGCATGTACCAGCACCGGTTATATGTGTGATTGTGCATGGTAGTTACTCGTGCTTGTACCGGCACCGGTTATATGTGTGAGTATGCATGGTAGTTGCTCGTGCTTGTACCGGTTATATGTGTGATTGTGCATGGTAGTTACTCGTGCTTGTACCGGTTCCGGTTATATGAGTGATTGTGCATGGTAGTTACTCGTGCATGTACCGGTACCGGTTATATGTGTGATTGTGCATGGTAGTTACTCGTGCTTGTACCGGCACCGGTTATATGTGTGAGTGTGCATGGTAGTTACTCGTGCTTGTATCGGTACCGGCTATATGTGTGAGTGTGCATTGTAATTACTCGTGCTTGTACCGGTTATATGTGTGATTGTGCATGGTAGTTACTCGTGCCTGTACCGACACCGGTTATATGTGTGATTGTGCATGGTAGTTACTCGTGCCTGTACCGTCACCGGTTATATGTGTGATTGTGCATGGTAATTACTCGTGCTTGTACCGGCACCGGTTATATGTGTGATTGTGCATGGTAGTTACTCGTGCTTGTACCGGTTATATGTGTGATTGTGCATGGTAGTTACTCGTGCTTGTACCGGTTATATGTGTGATTGTGCATGGTAGTTACTCGTGCTTGTACCGGTTATCTGTGTGATTGTGCATGGTAGTTACTCGTGCCTGTACCGGCACCTGTTATATGTGTGATTGTGCATGGTAGTTACTCGTGCATGTACCGGTACCGGTTATATGTGTGATTGTGCATGGTAGTTACTCGTGCTTGTACCGGCACCGGTTATATGTGTGATTGTGCATGGTAGTTACTCGTGCTTGTACCGACGTTATATGTGTGATTATGCATGGTAGATACTCGTGCGTGTACAGGTTATATGTGTGATTGTGCATGGTAGTTACTCGTGCTTGTACCGGCACCGGTTATATGTGTGAGTGTGCATGGTAGTTACTCGTGCTTGTACCGGCACCGGTTATATGTGTGAGTGTGCATGGTAGTTACTCGTGCTTGTACCGACACCGGTTATATGTGTGATTATGCATGGTAGATACTCGTGCGTGTACAGGTTATATGTGTGATTTGCATGGTAGTTACTCGTGCTTTTACCGGCACCGGTTATTTGTGTGATTGTGCATGGTAGTTACTCGTGCTTGTACCGACACCGGTTATATGTGTGATTATGCATGGTAGTTACTCGTGCTTGTACCGGTTATATGTGTGATTTTGCATGGTAGTTACTCGTGCTTGTACCGGCACGGTTATATGTGTGATTTGCATGTGTTACTCGTGCTTACCGGTTATATGTGTGAGTGTGCATGGTAGTTACTCGTGCTTGTACCGGTACCGGTTATATGTGTGATTGTGCATGGCAGTTACTCGTGCCTGTACTGGCACCGGTTATATGTGTGATTGTGCATGGTTGTTACTCGTGCTTGTACCGTACCGGTTATATGTGTGATTGTGCATGGTAGTTACTCGTGCATGTACCGGCACCGGTTATATGTGTGATTGTGCATGGTAGTTACTCGTGCTTGTACCGGCACCGGTTATATGTGTGAGTGTGCATGGTAGTTACTCGTGCTTGTACCGGTTATATGTGTGATTGTGCATGGTAGTTACTCGTGCTTGTACCGGTTCCGGTTATATGTGTGATTGTGCATGGTAGTTACTCGTGCTTGTACCGGTACCGGTTATATGTGTGATTGTGCATGGTAGTTACTCGTGCTTGTACCGGCACCGGTTATATGTGTGAGTGTGCATGGTAGTTACTCGTGCTTGTATCGGTACCGGCTATATGTGTGAGTGTGCATTGTAATTACTCGTGCTTGTACCGGTTATATGTGTGATTGTGCATGGTAGTTACTCGTGCTTGTACCGCACCGGTTATATGTGTGATTGTGCATGGTAGTTACTCGTGCTTGTACCGTCACCGGTTATATGTGTGATTGTGCATGGTAGTTACTCGTGCTTGTACCGGCACCGGTTATATGTGTGATTGTGCATGGTAGTTACTCGTGCTTGTACCGGTTATATGTGTGATTGTGCATGGTAGTTACTCGTGCTTGTACCGGTTATATGTGTGATTGTGCATGGTAGTTACTCGTGCTTGTACCGGTTATATGTGTGATTGTGCATGGTAGTTACTCGTGCTTGTACCGGCACCGGTTATATGTGTGATTGTGCATGGTAGTTACTCGTGCTTGTACCGGTACCGGTTATATGTGTGATTGTGCATGGTAGTTACTCGTGCTTGTACCGGCACCGGTTATATGTGTGATTGTGCATGGTAGTTACTCGTGCTTGTACCGCACCGGTTATATGTGTGATTATGCATGGTAGATACTCGTGCGTGTACAGGTTATATGTGTAATTGTGCATGGTAGTTACTCGTGCTTGTACCGGCACCGGTTATATGTGTGAGTGTGCATGGTAGTTACTCGTGCTTGTACCGGCACCGGTTATATGTGTGAGTGTGCATGGTAGTTACTCGTGCTTGTACCGACACCGGTTATATGTGTGATTATGCATGGTAGATACTCGTGCGTGTACAGGTTATATGTGTGATTTTGCATGGTAGTTACTCGTGCTTTTACCGGCACCGGTTATTTGTGTGATTGTGCATGGTAGTTACTCGTGCTTGTACCGACACCGGTTATATGTGTGATTATGCATGGTAGATACTCGTGCGTGTACAGGTTATATGTGTGATTTTGCATGGTAGTTACTCGTGCTTGTACCGGCATCGGTTATATGTGTGATTATGCATTGTCGTTACTCGTGCCTATTCCGACACCGGTTATATGTGTGAGTGTGCATGGTAGTTACTCGTGCTTGTACCGGTTATCTGTGTGATTGTGCATGGTAGTTACTCGTGCCTGTACCGTCACCGGTTACATGTGTGATTGTGCATGGTAATTACTCGTGCTTGTACCGGTTATATGTGTGATTGTGCATGGTAGTTACTCGTGCCTGTACCGTCACCGGTTACATGTGTGATTGTGCATGGTAATTACTCGTGCTTGTACCGGCACCGGTTATATGCGTTATTGTGCATGGTAGTTACTCGTGCTTGTACCGGTTATATGTGTGATTGTGCATGGTAGTTACTCGTGCTTGTACCGGTTATATGTGTGATTGTGCATGGTAGTTACTCGTGCTTGTACCGGTTATATGTGTGATTGTGCATGGTAGTTACTCGTGCTTATACCGTCACCGGTTATATGTGTGATTGTGCATGGTAGTTACTCGTGCTTGTATCAGTACCGGTTATATGTGTGATTGTGCATGGTAGTTACTCGTGCTTGTATCAGCACCGGTTATATGTGTGATTGTGCATGGTAGTTACTCGTGCCTGTACCGGCACCTGTTATATGTGTGATTGTGCATGGTAGTTACTCGTGCTTGTACCGGTTATATGTGTGATTGTGCATGCATCGTGCTTGTACCGGCACTAGTTATTATCAAGTCAAAAGTCAAATCAAAGCACATTTTATTCTCTGATATCACATACATACATGACAGAATGAGACTTATGTTAACAAATAGTGTACGAGGCTTGAAAAACATGATATATTGCAAATACTAAGCACGATAATATTATTATTGTTCACATAGATATTGAGGGGTGGATGCACTCGCTAATGTTGGGAAAACGTTGCCAAACCCATTCACTTGTAGATTTTTATTCTCACAGTGTTCAAGTTTAAAAATAGCATTACAGTTGTATCATTTTGTTCATATATTTATCATGTTTATGTTTGTAACGAGTGCCCTCGTGTTGAATTACGTTCATACCGAACTTCGTTCAAACCGGACAATCAAACCGGACCTTGTCGTTGGTCAAACCGGACCTGCTTCAGTTCAATCCGGACCTCGCTGTTTTTGATTATTATTATATAAGTATACAGAGACTTAGCGCATATGTTCGATCCCCCGTCTGACCCTAATAAAATTAACAATATATATATTTTATTTATTTGGCATAAACATATAACATGTTCATCGACATAAATCATATAACATGGCGGTTATAATAAAACTAACATACATCATTCTATAGTTTGAGAAAAGTGTTTGTATTATTAATTACATGTTGCCTCTTCTCTCTCCCTCGTGGCGATGGATTCCATCAGGAATGAGGTCTCGAGAGTGATTTATATAAGTTGAAATAACTTGTTTCGCAATCGAGCTAAAATAAATTTGTATAAACTAGTTAGAATATATTGTATTATTAAAACAAATATATATATATATTATACATACAGTCTTTCAGATGGGACGTTTAACATAAGTCTCGTGTCGGTGCTTTACACCGTGCACGTAAAAGAACCAGAGGAGACTCTGGGCATGGTCTCTGTCTGTATCATTGCACTATCATCCAAACAATCTAAAATACAACTGGGCTCTCATTCCTGATGGAATATATCGCCACGAGGGAGAGAGAAGAGGCAACGTGGAATTTAAATACCTTGCATAAGCGCACAATCGTAACGGTTCCAGTGGGGCTCGAACTCCGGGTATTTAGCACCTGAAGCGAACGCACTACCACTGCGCTATCACGACTTCCGCATAGTAATACAACATAATCAGATGGGACCATGCTGCATAATTATCATATAAATCAGACAAGTGATTGTATTAGGCCATACCTAGAAAGCTATTGGGTTGTACACTTGTAGCGGGGTTACATAATATATAATCTGCCAGCATTATTTGTTGCTCGAGAGGCTAAATATGACCTAGGTCACATGTTGTAAAACCTTATTTCTCAATGAACCTAAAATAAACTACACTAAATACAATTTAATGAAATGTCTAACAATCAGTTTGAACAGCAACATGAGGTTAACGATTCATATGAAGTGAACCTTCTTTTTCTTTTATGATTTCCAATGACTTTGGCCTATATAATATTTGTTTTCAAATTGTATTCATTTTAACTGCCCTGTCTGGAGCCTCATTGCACTACGTGACACAACCGCATAACCACTTATGTTAGTGTGAATGTCCGTAATAAGAAGTAGTCCCTGTATAATTTTCAAGTTAGTTTCTGTTTGTTTAAAATTAATCTCTACTGACATAAAACAAATTCCTTAGAATATATTACTTAATAATTAACTGTTCACGATAGTCAGAAAATAGCTAAAATACAAAAGTACATCTAACCGCGCAGGAATACGAAACGCAACTAGTGGCAGAGAAAATGCCATCTTTCACTGTTTCAAAGCGGTGTAAGATGGAGTTTTCCTTTCACTGAAAAAAATGTTATCATTCATTGGAAAACATAAAGGTAAACAGATGATAACCACCTTCATTTGAATGTTGCTGAGTCTGTGATAAGTTGAAATTCAATTGGGTAATGGTCACTAACTTCTAAAGAAAATGTTTGATTTAATCGAAACTCAGCATCATAATTGAATACAGCAGCGCTTGTGTTGACTATTGCTGTTTTGAATCCTTGACCAGTCGAAATAAATCTATCGTATGCACAGGTAGTGTTTCCGACTGTAGTGTCTATGTCATCCGCTATCCACCACGTGTATGATGCATTATTCTTAATTGGTATGCTCTTCCATCTATAGTTTGGTACATACGAACAATCAGCATTAAGATCTCCCATGAGCATGATCTCCTGGGTATCCAATTCTTCTCTAATATCATCAAATACATCGTCTAAGGCTTGTAATTCACTCACTGCTTCTGACGGAGATACATGCAACCCGGCTAGAGCAAACCTTTTCAGCACAGTTCTTGATGACTCTACCAAAACAATGTAAGGCTCCCGTTCAAATGTGTCAGTGTTGGTCTCTGCATTCACATCGTCATATACATAGTCACTACTAACATTCAGGCCTGCACTTTCCCTATACAGAAATGCATACTGTTCCTTACTCCTGCTCCGCCCAAGTCGTGGACTTATCTTCATACTGAATGGTCCCTGCGTATTCCTTGCATTTAGTTTCCTCAGCAGTGTTTCTATTGCCGTGCCAGATGAATCGCGTATTTCCTGCACTAAGATGATATCGTATCGGGAAATAATGTCAATTAGTGTATCAACAACATGAGCCTTCTTCATTTTACTGGCCCCAAATATTTGAATATTAAATGCTCCAATTGTCAAACCATCGTGTTCTTGTTCTGAATAAGTAACGTGTAGTTGACACACGAGAAACAACAAAACCATGAGTTTCCTGTCCATCCTCGCAATCAGTTACAGTTATGTATACAATCGTTGTGAGTTCCTGTTTGTATAGTGACACAAGTAATATATACCATTACGTATGCGAGAGAGCAAGTTATGGATACTTGGTCTACAGTAAAACCAGTATAACACGGCCATCTACGGGTCTTCCAAAGAATGGTTTTTATTAGCGGGGTGGTCTCATTATTGACACTCGCTCACATGGTTCGCCGGTGGCGAGGATAAATAAGCTCAATCTCATTACTGAGTTTACCGCCATATTAGACTGAAAGGAGATATAACATTATGCTATATTTACTAGGAATAACTTGCTTTAACACTGAAGTGAAAATAGAAACACATAATATACGCACAACACAAGTCCTAATGATTACAGCTAATCAATGCATTCAAATCGGACACAAAAGTAAATAAGATGATAGAAATATTGATATTATAAGATAAATATGAACTACGGTATTGCCTTAAATGGGAACGAACCTCAACAGATCCTTTTAAAAAGTATACAAATGTATATCCCACATACGCAATTTGTCACACCACCTACCCACTACCACAGGAAGGGTACGCATATCACCCCGTGTAACCAGATACAACTGAACATGCAGTGTGTCACACTACCTACCCACTACCACAGGTAGGTTACGCATGTCATCCAATGTAACCATATACAACTGTACATGCAGTGTGTCACACCACATACCCACTACCACAGGTAGGTTACGCATGTCATCCAATGTAACCAGATACAACTGTACACGCAGTGTGTCACACCACCTACCCACTACCACAGGTATGTTACGCATATCACCCCATGTAACCAGATACAACTGTACACGCAGTGTGTCACACCACCTACCCACTACCACAGGTAGGTTACGCATATCACCCCATGCAACCAGATACAACTGTACATGCAGTGTGTCACACTACCTACCGACTACCACAGGTAGGTTACGCATGTCATCCAATGTAACCAGATACAACTGTACACGCAGTGTGTCACACCACCTACCTACTACCACAGGTATGTTACGCATATCACCCCATGTAACCAATTACAACTGTACACGCAGTGAGTCACATCACCTACCCACTACCACAGGTAGGTTACGCATATCACCCCATGCAACCAGATACAACTGTACATGCAGTGTGTCATACTACCTACCCACTACCACAGGAAGGATGCGCATATCACCTCATGCAACCAGATACAACTGTACATGCAGTGTGTCACACCACATACCCACTACCACAGGTAGGGTACGCATATCACCCCATGCAACCAGATACAACTGAACATGCAGTGTGTCACATCAGCTACCCACTACCACAGGAAGGTTACGCATATCACCCCATGCAACCAGATACAACTGAACATGCAGTGTGTCACACTACCTACCCACTACCACAGGAAGGATGCGCATATCACCTCATGCAACCAGATACAACTGTACATGCAGTGTGTCACACCACCTACCCACTACCACAGGTAGGGTACGCATATCACCCCATGCAACCAGATACAACTGAACATGCAATGTGTCACACCAGCTACCCACTACCACAGGAAGGATGCGCATATCACCCCATGCAACCAGATACAACTGAACATGCAGTGTGTCACACCAGCTACC
>JABXNX010003688.1:0-24141 GCA_014843695.1 Archivesica marissinica | reverse complement strand
TATCTACGTACAATACAACATCAATGTACGGTCTGCATGACTATCTACGTACAATACAACATCAATGTACCGTCTGCATGACTATCTACGTACAATACAACATCAATGCACATTCTGCATAACTATCTACGTACAATACAACATCAATGTACAGTCTGCATGGCTATCTACGTACAATACAACATCAATGCACGGTCTGCATGACTATCTACGTATAATACAACATCAATGCACGGTCTGCATGACTATCTACGTACAATACAACATCAATGCACGGTCTGTATGACTATCTACGTACAATACAACATCAATACAAGGTCTGCATGACTATCTACGTACAATACAACATCAATGCACAGTCTATATGACTATCTACGTACAATACAACATCAATGTACAGTCTGCATGACTATCTACGTACAATACAACAGCAATGCACGGTCTGCATGACTATCTACGTACAATACAACATCAATGCACAGTCTGTATGACTATCTATGTACAATACAACATCAATGCACGGTCTGCATACTATCTACGTACAAAACAACATCAATGCACGGTCTACATGACTATCTACGTACAATAAAACATCAATGTACAGTCTGCATGACAATCTACGTAAAATACAACATCAATGCACAGTCTGCATAACTATCTACGTACAATACAACATCAATGTACAGTCTGTATGACTATCTACGTACAATACAACATCAATGTACAGTCTGCATGACTATCTACGTACAATACAACATTAATGCACAATCTGTATGACTATCTACGTACAATGCAACATCAATGCACAGTCTGTATGACTATCTACGTACAATACAACATCAATGCACGGTATGCATGGCTATCTACGTACAATACAACATCAATGCACGGTCTGCATGACTATCTACGTATAATACAACATCAATGCACGGTCTGCATGACTATCTACGTACAATACAACATCAATGCAAGGTCTGTATGACTACCTACGTACAATATAACATCGATGCAAGGTCTGTATGACTATCTATGTACACTACAACATCAATGTACAGTCTGCATGACTATCTACGTATAATATAACATCAATACAAGGTCTGTATGACTATCTATGTACAATACAACATCAATGTACCGTCTGCATGACTATCTACGTACAATACAACATCAATGCACAGTCTGCATAACTATCTACGTACAATACAACATTAATGTACAGTCTGCATGGCTATCTATATACAATACAACATCAATCTACGGTCTGCATGACTATCTACGTACAATACAACATCAATGTACAGTATGTATGACTATCTACGTACAATACAACATCAATGCACAGTCTGCATGACTATCTACGTACAATACCACATCAATGCACGGTCTGCATGACTATCTACGTACAATACAACATCAATGCACAGTCTACATGACTATCTACGTACAATACAACATCAATGCACGGTCTGCATGACTATCTACGTACAATACAACATCAATGCACAGTCTATATGACTATCTACGTACAATACAACATCAATGCACGGTCTGCATGACTATCTACGTACAATACAACATCAATGCACAGTCTACATGACTATCTATGTACAATACAACATCAATGCACGGTCTGCATGACTATCTACGTACAATACAACATTAATACACAGTCTGCATGACTATCTACGTACAATACAACATCAATACACGGTCTGCATGACTATCTACGTACAATATAACATCAATACACGGTCTGTATGGCTATCTACGTACAATACAACATCAATACAAGGTCTGCATGACTATCTACGTACAATACAACATCAATGTACGGTCTGCATGACTATCTACGTACAATACAACATCAATGTACCGTCTGCATGACTATCTACGTACAATACAACAGCAATGCACAGTCTGCATAACTATCTACGTACAATACAACATCAATGTACAGTCTGTATGGCTATCTATATACAATACAACATCAATGTACGGTCTGCATGACTATCTACGTACAATACAACATCAATGTACAGTCTGTATGACTATCTACGTACAATACAACATCAATGCACAGTCTGCATTACTATCTACGTACAATACCACATCAATGCACGGTCTGCATGACTATCTACGTACAATACAACATCAATGTACGGTCTGCATGACAATCTACGTACAATACAACATCAATGCACAGTCTGCATAACTATCTACGTACAATACAACATCAATGCACGGTCTGCATGACTATCTACGTACAATACAACATCAATGTACGGTCTGCATGACTATCTACGTACAATACAACATCAATGCACAGTCTGCATGACTATCTACGTACAATACAACATCAATGCACGGTCTGCATGACTATCTACGTACAATACAACATCAATGCACAGTCTGCATGACTATCTACGTACAATACAACATCAATGCACGGTCTGCATGACTATCTACGTACAATACAACATCAATGCACGGTCTGCATGACTATCTACGTACAATACAACATCAATGCACAGTCTGCATGACTATCTACGTACAATACAACATCAATGCACAGTCTGTATGACTATCTACGTACAATACAACATCAATGCACGGTCTGCATGACTATCTACGTACAATACAACATTAATGCACGGTCTGTATGACTATCTACGTACAATACAACATCAATGCACGGTCTGCATGACTATCTACGTACAATACAACATCAATACACGGTCTGCATGACTATCTACGTACAATACAACATCAATGCACGGTCTGCATGACTATCTACGTACAATACAACATCAATACAAGGTCTGCATGACTATCTACGTACAATACAACATCAATGTACAGTCTGCATGACTATCTACGTACAATACAACATCGATGCACGGTCTACATGACTATCTTTGTACCATACAACATCGATGTACGGTCTACATGACTATGTATGTACCATACAACATCAATGCAGTCTGCATGACTATCTACGTACAATACAACATCGATGCACAGTCTACATGACTATCTATGTACCATACAACATCAATGCACAGTCTGTATGACTATCTACGTACAATACAACATCAATGTACAGTCTGCATGACTATCTACGTACAATACAACATCAATGTACAGTCTGCATGACTATCTACGTACAATACAACATCAATGCACAGTCTGCATGACTATCTACGTACAATACAACATCAATGCACGGTCTGCATGACTATCTACGTACAATACAACATCAATGTACGGTCTGCATGACAATCTACGTACAATACAACATCAATGCACAGTCTGCATAACTATCTACGTACAATACAACATCAATGCACGGTCTGCATGACTATCTACGTATAATACAACATTAATGTACGGTCTGCATGACTATCTACGTACAATACAACATCAATGTACAGTCTGCATGACTATCTATGTACAATACAACATCAATACACGGTCTGCATGACTATCTACGTACTTTACAACATTAATGCACGGTCTGCATGACTATCTACGTACAATACAACATCAATACAAGGTCTGCATGACTATCTACGTACACTACAACATCAATGCACGGTCTGCATGACTATCTACGTACAATACAACATCAATACAAGGTCTGCATGACTATCTACGTACAATACAACATCGATGCAAGGTCTGCATGACTATCTACGTACAATATAGCATCAATACAAGGTCTGTATGACTATCTATGTACAATACAACATCAATGTACAGTCTGCATGACTATCTACGTACAATACAACATCAATGCACAGAATGCATAACTATCTACGTACAATACAACATTAATGTACAGTCTGTATGGCTATCTATATACAATACAACATCAATGTACGGTCTGCATGACTATCTACGTACAATACAACATCAATGTACAGTATGTATGACTATCTACGTACAATACAACATCAATGCACAGTCTGCATGACTATCTACGTACAATACCACATCAATGCACGGTCTGCATGACTATCTACGTACAATAAAACATCAATGCACAGTCTACATGACTATCTACGTACAATACAACATCAATGCACGGTCTGCATGACTATCTACGTACAATACAACATCAATGCACAGTCTATATGACTATCTACGTACAATACAACATCAATGCACGGTCTGCATGACTATATACGTACAATACAACATCAATGCACAGTATACATGACTATCTATGTACAATACAACATCAATGCACAGTATGTATTACTATCTACGTACAATACAACACCAATGCACGGTCTGCATGACTATCTACGTACAATACAACATTAATGCACAGTCTGCATGACTATCTACGTACAATACAACATCAATACACGGTCTGCATGACTATCTACGTACAATACAACATCAATACACGGTCTGCATGACTATCTACGTACAATATAACATCAATGCACGGTCTGTATGGCTATCTACTTACAATACAACATCAATACAAGGTCTGCATGACTATCTACGTACAATACAACATCAATGTACAGTCTGTATGACTATCTACGTACAATACAACATCGATGCACGGTCTACATGACTATCTACGTACCATACAACATCGATGTACGGTCTACATGACTATGTATGTACCATACAACATCAATGCACGGTCTGCATGACTATCTACGTACAATACAACATCGATGCACGGTCTACATGACTATCTATGTACCATACAACATCAATGCACAGTCTGTATGACTATCTACGTACAATACAACATCGATGCACGGTCTACATGACTATCTATGTACCATACAACATCAATGTACAGTCTGTATGACTATCTACGTACAATACAACATCAATGTACAGTCTGTATGACTATCTACGTACAATACAACATCAATGTACAGTCTGCATGACTATCTACGTACAATACAACATTAATGCACAATCTGTATTACTATCTACGTACAATACAACATCAATGCACAGTCTGTATGACTATCTACGTACAATACAACATCAATGCACGGTCTGCATGACTATCTACGTATAATACAACATCAATGCACGGTCTGCATGACTATCTACGTACAATATAACATCAATACAAGGTCTGCATGACTATCTACGTACAATATAACATCAATACAAGGTCTGTATGACTATCTTTGTACAATACAACATCAATGTACAGTCTGCATGACTATCTACGTATAATATAACATCAATACAAGGTATGTATGACTATCTATGTACAATACAACATCAATGTACCGTCTGCATGACTATCTACGTACAATACAACTTCAATGCACAGTCTGCATAACTATCTACGTACAATACAACATTAATGTACAGTCTGTATGGCTATCTATATACAATACAACATCAATGTACGGGATGCATGACTATCTACGTACAATACAACATCAATGTACAGTCTGTATGACTATCTACGTACAATACAACATCAATGCACAGTCTGCATGACTATCTACGTACAATACCACATCAATGCACGGTCTGCATGACTATCTACGTACAATACAACATCAATGCACAGACTACATGACTATCTACGTACAATACAACATCAATGCACGGTCTGCATGACTATCTACGTACAATACAACATCAATGCACAGTCTACATGACTATCTACGTACAATACAACATCAATGCACGGTCTGCATGACTATCTACGTACAATACAACATCAATGCACAGTCTACATGACTATCTATGTACAATACAACATCAATGCACAGTATGTATGACTATCTACATACAATACAACACCAATGCACGGTCTGCATGACTATCTACGTATAATATAACATCAATACAAAAGGTCTGCATGACTATCTACGTACAATACAACATCAATGCACAATCTGTATGACTATCTATGTACAATACAACATTAATGTACAGTCTGAATAACTATCTACGTACAATACAACATCAATGCACATTCTGCATGACTATCTACGTATAATACAACATCAATGCACGGTCTGCATGACTATCTACGTACAATACAACATCAATGCACAGTCTGTATGACTATCTACGTACAATACAACATCAATGCACAATCTGCATTACTATCTACGTACAATACAACATCAATGCACAATATGTATGACTATCTATGTACAATACAACATCAATGTACCGTAGGCATGACTATCTACATACAATACAACATCAATGCACAGTCTGCATAACTATATACGTACAATACAACATTAATGTACAGTCTGTATGGCTATCTATATACAATACAACATCAATGTACGGTATGCATGACTATCTACGTACAATACAACATCAATGCACTGTCTACATGACTATCTATGTACCATACAACACCAATGCACGGTCTGCATGACTATCTACGTACAATACAACATCGATGCACGGTCTACATGATTATCTATGTACCATACAACATCAATGCATAGTCTGCATGACTATCTACGTACAATACAACATCGATGCACGGTCTACATGACTATCTATGTACCATACAACATCAATGTACAGTCTGTATGACTATCTACGTACAATACAACATCAATGTACAGTCTGTATGACTATCTACGTATAATACAACATCAATGTAGAGTCTATATGACTATCTACGTACAATACAACATCAATGCACGGTCTGCATGGCTATCTACGTATAATATAACATCAATACAAGGTATGTATGACTATCTATGTACAATACAACATCAATATACTGTCTGCATGACTATCTACGTACAATACAACATCAATGCACAGTCTGCATGACTATCTACATACAATACAACATCAATGTACAGTATGCATGACTATCTACGTACAATACAACATCAATGTACAGTCTGCATGACTATCTACGTACAATACAACTTCAATGCACAGTCTGCATAACTATCTACGTACAATACCACATTAATGTACAGTCTGTATGGCTATCTATATACAATACAACATCAATGTACGGGATGCATGACTATCTACGTACAATACAACATCAATGTACAGTCTGTATGACTATCTACGTACAATACAACATCAATGCACAGTCTGCATGACTATCTACGTACAATACCACATCAATGCACGGTCTGCATGACTATCTACGTACAACACAACATCAATGCACAGACTACATGACTATCTACGTACACTACAACATCAATGCACGGTCTGCATGACTATCTACGTACAATACAACATCAATGCACGGTCTGCATGACTATCTACGTACAATACAACATCAATGCACAGTCTACATGACTATCTATGTACAATACAACATCAATGCACAGTATGTATGACTATCTACGTACAATACAACACCAATGCACGGTCTGCATGACTCTCTACGTATAATATAACATCAATACAAGGTATGCATGACTATCTACGTACAATACAACATCAATGCACAATCTGTATGACTATCTATGTACAATACAACATTACTGTACAGTCTGAATAACTATCTACGTACAATACAACATCAATGCACAGTATGCATGACTATCTACGTATAATACAACATCAATGCACAATCTGCATTACTATCTACGTACAATACAACATCAATGCACAATATGTATGACTATCTATGTACAATACAACATCAATGTACCGTATGCATGACTATCTACGTACAATACAACATCAATGCACAGTCTGCATAACTATATACGTACAATACAACATTAATGCACAGTCTGTATGGCTATCTATATACAATACAACATCAATGTACGGTATGCATGACTATCTACGTACAATACAACATCAATGTACAGTCTGTATGACTATCTACGTACAATACAACATCGATGCACGGTCTACATGACTATCTATGTACCATACAACATCAATGCACAGTCTGTATGACTATCTACGTACAATACAACATCAATGCACGGTCTGCATGACTATCTACGTACAATACAACATCATGCACGGTCTACATGATTATCTATGTACCATACAACATCAATGCATAGTCTGCATGACTATCTACGTACAATACAACATCGATGCACGGTCTACATGACTATCTATGTACCAAACAACATCAATGTACAGTCTGTATGACTATCTACGTACAATACAACATCAATGTACAGTCTGTATGACTATCTACGTACAATACAACATCAATGCACAGTCTGTATGACTATCTACGTACAATACAACATCAATGCACAGTCTGTATGACTATCTACGTACAATACAACATCAATGCACGGTCTGCATGGCTATCTACGTACAATACAACATCAATGCACGGTCTGCATGACTATCTACGTATAATACAACATCAATGCACGGTCTGCATGACTATCTACGTACAATACAACATCAATGCAAGGTCTGTATGACTATCTACGTACAATATAACATCAATACAAGGTCTGCATGACTACCTACGTACAATATAACATCAATACAAGGTCTGTATGACTATCTATGTACAATACAACATCAATGTACAGTCTGCATGACTATCTACGTACAATACAACATCAATGTACGGTCTGCATGACTATCTACGTACAATACAACATCAATGTACAGTCTGTATGACTATCTACGTACAATACAACATCAATACACAGTCTGCATGACTATCTACGTACAATACAACATCAATACACGGTCTGCATGACTATCTACGTACAATACACATCAATACACGGTCTGTATGCTATCTACGTACAATACAACATCAATACAAGGTCTGCATGACTATCTACGTACAATACAACATCAATGTACGGTCTGCATGACTATCTACGTACAATACAACATCAATGTACCGTCTGCATGACTATCTACGTACAATACAACAGCAATGCACATTCTGCATAACTATCTACGTACAATACAACATCAATGTACAGTCTGTATGGCTATCTACATACAATACAACATCAATGTACGGTCTGCATGACTATCTACGTACAATACAACATCAATGTACAGTCTGTATGACTATCTACGTACAATACAACATCAATGCACGGTCTGCATGACTATCTACGTACAATACAACATCAATGCACAGTCTGCATGACTATCTACGTACAATACAACATCAATGCACAGTCTGCATGACTATCTACGTACAATACAACATCAATGCACAGTCTGCATAACTATCTACGTATAATACAGCATCAATCACGGTCTGCATGACTATCTATACATACAACAAATGCACAATCTGTATGACTATCTATGTACAATACAACATCAATGTACAGTCTGCATGACTATCTACGTACAATACAACATCAATGCACAGTCTGCATGACTATCTACGTATAATACAACATCAATGCACGGTCTGCATGACTATCTACGTACAATACAACATCAATGCACAGTCTGTATGACTATCTATGTACAATACAACATCAATGCACGGTCTGCATGACTATCTACGTACAATACAACATCAATGCACAGTCTGCATGACTATCTACGTACAATACAACATCAATGCACGGTCTGCATGACTATCTACGTACAATACAATCTCAATGTCATATGCATGGCTATCTACGTAAAATACCAAATGTACCGTCTACATGACTATCTACGTACAATACAACATCAATACTGGGTCTGCATGACTATCTACATACAATATAGCATCAATACCTGGTCTGTGTGACTATCTATATACAATACAACATCAATGTACGGTATGCATGACTATCTACGTACAATACAACATCAATGCACAGTCTACATGACTATCTACGTACAATACAACATCAATGCACGGTCTGCATGGCTATCTACGTACAATACAACATCAATGCACAGTCTACATGACTATCTACGTACAATACAACATCAATGCACGGTCTGATTGACTATCTACGTACAATACCACATCAATGCACGGTCTGCATGACTATCTACGTACAATACAACATCAATACACAGTCTACATGACTATCTACGTACAATACAACATCAATGCACGGTCTGCATGACTATCTACGTACAATACAACATCAATGCACAGTCTACATGACTATCTATGTACAATACAACATCAATGCACGGTCTGCATGACTATCTACGTACAATACAACATTAATACACAGTCTGCATGACTATCTACGTACAATACAACACCAATACACGGTCTGCATGACTATCTACGTACAATATAACATCAATACACGGTCTGTATGGCTATCTACGTACAATACAACATCAATGTACCGTCTGCATGACTATCTACGTACAATACAACAGCAATGCACAGTCTGCATAACTATCTACGTACAATACAACATCAATGTACAGTCTGTATGGCTATCTATATACAATACAACATCAATGTACGGTCTGCATGACTATCTACGTACAATACAACATCAATGTACAGTCTGTATGACTATCTACGTACAATACAACATTAATGTACAGTCTGTATGGCTATCTATATACAATACAACATCAATGTACGGGATGCATGACTATCTACGTACAATACAACATCAATGTACAGTCTGTATGACTATCTACGTACAATACAACTTCAATGCACAGTCTGCATAACTATCTACGTACAATACCACATTAATGTACAGTCTGTATGGCTATCTATATACAATACAACATCAATGTACGGGATGCATGACTATCTACGTACAATACAACATCAATGTACAGTCTGTATGACTATCTACGTACAATACAACATCAATGCACAGTCTGCATGACTATCTACGTACAATACCACATCAATGCACGGTCTGCATGACTATCTACGTACAACACAACATCAATGCACAGACTACATGACTATCTACGTACACTACAACATCAATGCACGGTCTGCATGACTATCTACGTACAATACAACATCAATGCACGGTCTGCATGACTATCTACGTACAATACAACATCAATGCACAGTCTACATGACTATCTATGTACAATACAACATCAATGCACAGTATGTATGACTATCTGCGTACAATACAACACCAATGCACGGTCTGCATGACTATCTACGTATAATATAACATCAATACAAGGTCTGCATGACTATCTACATACAATACAACATCAATGCACAATCTGTATGACTATCTATGTACAATACAACATTACTGTACAGTCTGAATAACTATCTACGTACAATACAACATCAATGCACAGTCTGCATGACTATCTACGTATAATACAACATCAATGCACGGTCTGCATGACTATCTACGTAAAATACAACATCAATGCACAGTCTGTATGACTATCTACGTACAATACAACATCAATGCACAATCTGCATTACTATCTACGTACAATACAACATCAATGCACAATATGTATGACTATCTATGTACAATACAACATCAATGTACCGTCTGCATGACTATCTACGTACAATACAACATCAATGCACAGTCTGCATAACTATATACGTACAATACAACATTAATGTACAGTCTGTATGGCTATCTATATACAATACAACATCAATGTACGGTATGCATGACTATCTACGTACAATACAACATCAATGTGCAGTCTGTATGACTATCTACGTACAATACAACATCGATGCACGGTCTACATGACTATCTATGTACCATACAACATCAATGCACAGTCTGTATGACTATCTACGTACAATACAACATCGATGCACGGTCTGCATGACTATCTACGTACACTACAACATCGATGCACGGTCTACATGAGTATCTATGTACCATACAACATCAATGCATAGTCTGCATGACTATCTACGTACAATACAACATCGATGCACGGTCTACATGACTATCTATGTACCAAACAACATCAATGTACAGTCTGTATGACTATCTACGTACAATACAACATCAATGTACAGTCTGTATGACTATCTACGTACAATACAACATCAATGTACAGTCTATATGACTATCTACGTACAATACAACATTAATGCACAATCTGTATGACTATCTACGTATAATCCAATATCAATGCACGGTCTGCATGGCTATCTACGTACCATACAACATCAATGCACGGTCTGCATGACTATCTACGTATAATACAACATCAATGCACGGTGTGCATGACTATCTACGTACAAAACAACATCGATGCAAGGTCTGTATGACTATCTACGTACAATATAACATCAATACAAGGTCTGCATGACTATCTACGTACAACACAACATCGATGCAAGGTCTGCATGACTATCTACGTACAATATAACATCAATACAAGGTCTGTATGACTATCTATGTACAAAACAACATCAATGTACCGTCTGCATGACTATCTACGTACAATACAACATCAATGTACGGTCTGCATGACTATCTACGTACAATACAACATCAATGTACAGTATGTATGACTATCTACGTACAATACAATATCAAAGCACGGTCTGCATGACTATCTACGTACAATACAACATTAATACACAGTCTGCATGACTATCTACGTACAATACAACATCAATACACGGTCTGCATGACTATCTACGTACAATATAACATCAATACACGGTCTGTATGGCTATCTACGTACAATACAACATCAATACAAGGTCTGCATGACTATCTACGTACAATACAACATCAATGTACGGTCTGCATGACTATCTACGTACAATACAACATCAATGTACCGTCTGCATGACTATCTACGTACAATACAACAGCAATGCACATTCTGCATAACTATCTACGTACAATACAACATCAATGTACAGTCTGTATGGCTATCTATATACAATACAACATCAATGTACGGTCTGCATGACTATCTACGTACAATACAACATCAATGTACAGTCTGTATGACTATCTACGTACAATACAACATCAATGTACGGTCTGCATGACTATCTACGTACAATACAACATCAATGTACAGTATGTATGACTATCTACGTACAATACAATATCAATGCACAGTCTGCATGACTATCTACGTACAATACAACATCAATGCACAGTCTGCATAACTATCTACGTATAATACAGCATCAATGCACGGTCTGCATGACTATCTACGTACAATACAACATCAATGCACAATCTGTATGACTATCTATGTACAATACAACATCAATGTACAGTCTGCATGACTATCTACGTACAATACAACATCAATGCACAGTCTGCATGACTATCTACGTATAATACAACATCAATGCACGGTCTGCATGACTATCTACGTACAATACAACATCAATGCACAGTCTGTTTGACTATCTATGTACAATACAACATCAATGCACGGTCTGCATGACTATCTACGTATAATTCAACATCAATGCACAGTCTGCATGACTATCTACGTACAATACAACATCAATGCACGGTCTGCATGACTATCTACGTACAATACAATCTCAATGTACAGTATGCATGGCTATCTACGTAAAATTTAACACAAATGTACCGTCTACATGACTATCTACGTACAATACAACATCAATACTGGGTCTGCATGACTATCTACATACAATATAGCATCAATACATGGTCTGCATGACTATCTACGTACAATACAACATCAATGCACAGTCTGTATGACTATCTATGTACAATACAACATCAATGCACGGTCTGCATGACTATCTACGTACAATACAACATCAATGCACAGTCTGCATGACTATCTACGTACAATACAACATCAATGCACGGTCTGCATGACTATCTACGTACAATACAACATCAATGCACAGTCTACATGACTATCTACGTACAATACAACATCAATGCACAGTCTGATTGACTATCTACGTACAATACCACATCAATGCACGGTCTGCATGACTATCTACGTACAATACAACATCAATGCACAGTCTACATGACTATCTACGTACAATACAACATCAATGCACGGTCTGCATGACTATCTACGTACAATACAACATCAATGCACAGTCTACATGACTATCTACGTACAATACAACATCAATGCACGGTCTGCATGACTATCTACGTACAATACAACATCAATACACAGTCTGCATGACTATCTACGTACAATACAACATCAATACACGGTCTGCATGACTATCTACGTACAATACAACATCAATGCACGGTCTGCATGACTATCTACGTACAATACAACATCAATGTACAGTCTGCATGACTATCTACGTACAATACAACATCAATGCACGGTCTGCATGACTATCTACGACAAAAACACAAACCACACACACAATACAACACAATACAAGTCTGCATAACTATCTACGTACAATACAACATCAATGTACAGTCTGTATGGCTATCTATATACAATACAACATCAATGTACGGTCTGCATGACTATCTACGTACAATACAACATCAATGTACAGTCTGTATGACTATCTACGTACAATACAACATCAATGCACGGTCTGCATGACTATCTACGTACAATACAACATCAATGTACAGTATGTATGACTATCTACGTACAATACAATATCAATGCACAGTCTGCATAACTATCTACGTACAATACAACATCAATGCACAGTCTGCATAACTATCTACGTATAATACAACATCAATGCACGGTCTGCATGACTATCTACGTACAATACAACATCAATGCACAATCTGTATGACTATCTATGTACAATACAACATCAATGTACAGTCTGCATGACTATCTACGTACAATACAACATCAATGCACAGTCTGCATGACTATCTACGTACAATACAACATCAATGCACGGTCTGCATGACTATCTACGTACAATACAACATCAATGCACAGTCTGTATGACTATCTATGTACAATACAACATCAATGCACGGTCTGCATGACTATCTACGTATAATACAACATCAATGCACAGTCTGCATGACTATCTACGTACAATACAACATCAATGCACGGTCTGCATGACTATCTACGTACAATACAACATCAATGTACAGTATGCATGGCTATCTACGTAAAATTTAACACAAATGTACCGTCTACATGACTATCTACGTACAATACAACATCAATACTGGGTCTGCATGACTATCTACATACAATAACATCAATACAGGTCTGTGACTATCTAATACAATACAACATCAATGTACGGTATGCATGACTATCTACGTACAATAAAACATCAATGCACAGTCTGCATGACTATCTACGTACAATACAACATCAATGCACGGTCTGCATGACTATCTACGTACAATACAACATCAATGCACAGTCTACATGACTATCTACGTACAATACAACATCAATGCACGGTCTGCATGACTATCTACGTACAATACAACATCAATGCACAGTCTACATGACTATCTATGTACAATACAACATCAATGCACGGTCTGCATGACTATCTACGTACAATACAACATTAATACACAGTCTGCATGACTATCTACGTACAATACAACATCAATACACGGTCTGCATGACTATCTACGTACAATATAACATCAATACACGGTCTGTATGGCTATCTACGTACAATACAACATCAATACAAGGTCTGCATGACTATCTACGTACAATACAACATCAATGTACGGTCTGCATGACTATCTACGTACAATACAACATCAATGTACCGTCTGCATGACTATCTACGTACAATACAACAGCAATGCACAGTCTGCATAACTATCTACGTACAATACAACATCAATGTACAGTCTGTATGGCTATCTATATACAATACAACATCAATGTACGGTCTGCATGACTATCTACGTACAATACAACATCAATGTACAGTCTGTATGACTATCTACGTACAATACAACATCAATGCACAGTCTGCATTACTATATACGTACAATACCACATCAATGCACGGTCTGCATGACTATCTACGTACAATACAACATCAATGTACGGTCTGCATGACAATCTACGTACAATACAACATCAATGCACAGTCTGCATAACTATCTACGTACAATATAACATCAATGCACGGTCTGCATGACTATCTACGTATAATACAACATTAATGTACGGTCTGCATGACTATCTACGTACAATACAACATCAATGCACAGTCTGCATGACTATCTACGTACAATACCACATCAATGCACGGTCTGCATGACTATCTACGTACAATACAACATCAATGCACAGTCTACATGACTATCTACGTACAATACAACATCAATGCACAGTCTACATGACTATCTACGTACAATACAACATCAATGCACGGTCTGCATGACTATCTACGTACAATACAACATCAATGCATAGTCTATATGACTATCTACGTACAATACAACATCAATGCACGGTCTGCATGACTATCTACGTACAATACAACATCAATGCACAGTCTACATGACTATCTATGTACAATACAACATCAATGCACAGTATGTATGACTATCTACGTACAATACAACACCAATGCACGGTCTGCATGACTATCTACGTACAATACAACATTAATGCACGGTCTGTATGACTATCTACGTACAATACAACATTAATGCACTGTCTGCATGACTATCTACGTACAATACAACATCAATACACGGTCTGCATGACTATCTACGTACAATATAACATCAATGCACGGTATGTATGGCTATCTACGTACAATACAACATCAATACAAGGTCTGCATGACTATCTACGTACAATACAACATCAATGTACAGTCTGTATGACTATCTACGTACAATACAACATCGATGCACGGTCTACATGACTATCTTTGTACCATACAACATCGATGTACGGTCTACATGACTATGTATGTACCATACAACCTCAATGCACGGTCTGCATGACTATCTACGTACAATACAACATCGATGCACGGTCTACATGACTATCTATGTACCATACAACATCAATGCACATTCTGCATGACTATCTACGTACAATACAACATCGATGCACAGTCTACATGACTATCTATGTACCATACAACATCAATGTACAGTCTGTATGACTATCTACGTACAATACAACATCAATGTACAGTCTGCATGACTATCTACGTACAATACAACATTAATGTACAGTCTGTATGACTATCTACGTACAATACAACATCAATGCACAGTCTGCATGACTATCTACGTACAATACCACATCAATGCACGGTCTGCATGACTATCTACGTACAATACAACATCAATGTACGGTCTGCATGACAATCTACGTACAATACAACATCAATGCACAGTCTGCATAACTATCTACGTACAATATAACATCAATGCACGGTCTGCATGACTATCTACGTATAATACAACATTAATGTACGGTCTGCATGACTATCTACGTACAATACAACATCAATGTACAGTCTGCATGACTATCTATGTACAATACAACATCAATACACGGTCTGCATGACTATCTACGTACTTTACAACATTAATGCACGGTCTGCATGACTATCTACGTACAATACAACATCAATACAAGGTCTGCATGACTATCTACGTACACTACAACATCAATGCACGGTCTGCATGACTATCTACGTACAATACAACATCAATACAAGGTCTGCATGACTAGCTACGTACAATACAACATCGATGCAAGGTCTACATGACTATCTACGTACAATATAGCATCAATACAAGGTCTGTATGACTATCTATGTACAATACAACATCAATGTACAGTCTGCATGACTATCTACGTACAATACAACATCAATGCACAGAATGCATAACTATCTACGTACAATACAACATTAATGTACAGTCTGTATGGCTATCTATATACAATACAACATCAATGTACGGTCTGCATGACTATCTACGTACAATACAACATCAATGTACAGTATGTATGACTATCTACGTACAATACAACATCAATGCACAGTCTGCATGACTATCTACGTACAATACCACATCAATGCACGGTCTGCATGACTATCTACGTACAATAAAACATCAATGCACAGTCTACATGACTATCTACGTACAATACAACATCAATGCACGGTCTGCATGACTATCTACGTACAATACAACATCAATGCACAGTCTATATGACTATATACGTACAATACAACATCAATGCACAGTATACATGACTATCTATGTACAATACAACATCAATGCACAGTATGTATGACTATCTACGTACAATACAACATCAATGCACGGTCTGCATGACTATCTACGTACAATACAACATCAATGCACAGTCTGCATGACTATCTACGTACAATACAACATCAATACACGGTCTGCATGACTATCTACGTACAATACAACATCAATACACGGTCTGCATGACTATCTACGTACAATACAACATCAATGCACGGTCTGCATGACTATCTACGTACAATACAACATCAATGTACAGTCTGCATGACTATCTACGTACAATACAACATCAATGCACAGTCTGCATGACTATCTACGTACAATACAACATCAATACACGGTCTGCATGACTATCTACATACAATATAACATCAATACACGGTCTGTGTGACTATCTATATACAATACACATCAATGTACGGTATGCATGACTATCTACGTACAATACAACATCAATGCACAGTCTACATGACTATCTACGTACAATACAACATCAATGCACGGTCTGCATGGCTATCTACGTACAATACAACATCAATGCACAGTCTACATGACTATCTACGTACAATACAACATCAATGCACGGTCTGATTGACTATCTACGTACAATACCACATCAATGCACGGTCTGCATGACTATATATGTACCAAACAACATCAATGTACAGTCTGTATGACTATCTACGTACAATACAACATCAATGTACAGTCTGTATGACTATCTACGTACAATACAACATCAATGTACAGTCTATATGACTATCTACGTACAATACAACATTAATGCACAATCTGTATGACTATCTACGTATAATCCAATATCAATGCACGGTCTGCATGGCTATCTACGTACCATACAACATCAATGCACGGTCTGCATGACTATCTACGTACAATACAACATCAATGCACGGTCTGCATGACTATCTACGTACAATACAACATCAATGCAAGGTCTACATGACTATCTACGTACAATACAACATCAATACAAGGTCTGCATGACTATCTACGTACAACACAACATCGATGCAAGGTCTGCATGACTATCTACGTACAATATAACATCAATACAAGGTCTGTATGACTATCTATGTACAAAACAACATCAATGTACCGTCTGCATGACTATCTACGTACAATACAACATCAATGTACGGTCTGCATGACTATCTACGTACAATACAACATCAATGTACAGTATGTATGACTATCTACGTACAATACAATATCAAAGCACGGTCTGCATGACTATCTACGTACAATACAACATTAATACACAGTCTGCATGACTATCTACGTACAATACAACATCAATACACGGTCTGCATGACTATCTACGTACAATATAACATCAATACACGGTCTGTATGGCTATCTACGTACAATACAACATCAATACAAGGTCTGCATGACTATCTACGTACAATACAACATCAATGTACGGTCTGCATGACTATCTACGTACAATACAACATCAATGTACCGTCTGCATGACTATCTACGTACAATACAACAGCAATGCACATTCTGCATAACTATCTACGTACAATACAACATCAATGTACAGTCTGTATGGCTATCTATATACAATACAACATCAATGTACGGTCTGCATGACTATCTACGTACAATACAACATCAATGTACAGTCTGTATGACTATCTACGTACAATACAACATCAATGTACGGTCTGCATGACTATCTACGTACAATACAACATCAATGTACAGTATGTATGACTATCTACGTACAATACAATATCAATGCACAGTCTGCATGACTATCTACGTACAATACAACATCAATGCACAGTCTGCATAACTATCTACGTATAATACAGCATCAATGCACGGTCTGCATGACTATCTACGTACAATACAACATCAATGCACAATCTGTATGACTATCTATGTACAATACAACATCAATGTACAGTCTGCATGACTATCTACGTACAATACAACATCAATGCACAGTCTGCATGACTATCTACGTATAATACAACATCAATGCACGGTCTGCATGACTATCTACGTACAATACAACATCAATGCACAGTCTGTTTGACTATCTATGTACAATACAACATCAATGCACGGTCTGCATGACTATCTACGTATAATTCAACATCAATGCACAGTCTGCATGACTATCTACGTACAATACAACATCAATGCACGGTCTGCATGACTATCTACGTACAATACAACATCAATGTACAGTATGCATGGCTATCTACGTAAAATTTAACACAAATGTACCGTCTACATGACTATCTACGTACAATACAACATCAATACTGGGTCTGCATGACTATCTACATACAATATAGCATCAATACATGGTCTGTGTGACTATCTATATACAATACAACATCAATGTACGGTATGCATGACTATCTACGTACAATACAACATCAATGCACAGTCTGCATGACTATCTACGTACAATACAACATCAATGCACGGTCTGCATGGCTATCTACGTACAATACAACATCAATGCACAGTCTACATGACTATCTACGTACAATACAACATCAATGCACGGTCTGATTGACTATCTACGTACAATACCACATCAATGCACAGTCTACATGACTATCTACGTACAATACAACATCAATGCACGGTCTGCATGACTATCTACGTACAATACAACATTAATACACAGTCTGCATGACTATCTACGTACAATACAACATCAATACACGGTCTGCATGACTATCTACGTACAATATAACATCAATACACGGTCTGTATGGCTATCTACGTACAATACAACATCAATACAAGGTCTGCATGACTATCTACGTACAATACAACATCAATACACGGTCTGCATGACTATCTACGTACAATACAACATCAATACACCGTCTGCATGACTATCTACGTACAATACAACATCAATACAAGTCTGCATGACTATCTACGTACAATACAACATCAATGTACAGTCTGTATGGCTATCTATATACAATACAACATCAATGTACGGTCTGCATGACTATCTACGTACAATACAACATCAATGTACAGTCTGTATGACTATCTACGTACAATACAACATCAATGCACGGTCTGCATGACTATCTACGTACAATACAACATCAATGCACAGTCTGCACTATCTACGTACAATATAACATCAATGCACGGTCTGCATGACTATCTACGTATAATACAACATTAATGTACGGTCTGCATGACTATCTACGTACAATACAACATCAATGCACAGTCTGCATGACTATCTACGTACAATACAACATCAATGCACAGTCTACATGACTATCTACGTACAATACAACATCAATGCACAGTCTACATGACTATCTACGTACAATACAACATCAATGCACGGTCTGCATGACTATCTACGTACAATACAACATCAATGCATAGTCTATATGACTATCTACGTACAATACAACATCAATGCACGGTCTGCATGACTATCTACGTACAATACAACATCAATGCACAGTCTACATGACTATCTATGTACAATACAACATCAATGCACAGTATGGATGACTATCTACGTACAATACAACACCAATGCACGGTCTGCATGACTATCTACGTACAATACAACATTAATGCACGGTCTGTATGACTATCTACGTACAATACAACATTAATGCACTGTCTGCATGACTATCTACGTACAATACAACATCAATACACGGTCTGCATGACTATCTACGTACAATATAACATCAATGCACGGTATGTATGGCTATCTACGTACAATACAACATCAATACAAGGTCTGCATGACTATCTACGTACAATACAACATCAATGTACAGTCTGTATGACTATCTACGTACAATACAACATCGATGCACGGTCTACATGACTATCTTTGTACCATACAACATCGATGTACGGTCTACATGACTATGTATGTACCATACAACCTCAATGCACGGTCTGCATGACTATCTACGTACAATACAACATCGATGCACGGTCTACATGACTATCTATGTACCATACAACATCAATGCACATTCTGCATGACTATCTACGTACAATACAACATCGATGCACAGTCTACATGACTATCTATGTACCATACAACATCAATGTACAGTCTGTATGACTATCTACGTACAATACAACATCAATGTACAGTCTGTATGACTATCTACGTACAATACAACATCAATGTACAGTCTGCATGACTATCTACGTACAATACAACATTAATGTACAGTCTGTATGACTATCTACGTACAATACAACATCAATGCACAGTCTGCATGACTATCTACGTACAATACCACATCAATGCACGGTCTGCATGACTATCTACGTACAATACAACATCAATGTACGGTCTGCATGACAATCTACGTACAATACAACATCAATGCAAAGTCTGCATAACTATCTACGTACAATATAACATCAATGCACGGTCTGCATGACTATCTACGTATAATACAACATTAATGTACGGTCTGCATGACTATCTACGTACAATACAACATCATGTACAGTCTGCATGACTATCTACGTACAATACAACATCAATACACGGTCTGCATGACTATCTACGTACAATACAACATCAATGCACGTCTGCATGACTATCTACGTACAATACAACATCATACAAGTCTGCACTGATATCTACGTACAATACACATCAATGCACGGTCTGCATGACTATCTACGTACAATACAACATCAATACAAAGTCTGCATGACTATCTACGTACAATACAACATCAATGCAAAATCTACATTACTATCTACGTACAATACAACATCAATCACAATATGTATGACTATCTATGTACAATACAACATCAATGTACAGTCTGCATGACTATCTACGTACAATACAACATCAATGCACAGAATGCATAACTATATACGTACAATACAACATTAATGTACAGTCTGTATGGCTATCTATATACAATACAACATCAATGTACGGTATGCATGACTATCTACGTACAATACAACATCAATGCACAGTATGCATGACTATCTACGTACAATACAACATCAATGCACAGTCTGCATGACTATCTACGTACATACAACATCAATGCACGGTCTGCATGACTATCTACGTACAATACAACATCAATGCACAGTCTACATGACTATCTACGTACAATACAACATCAATGCACAGCAACACACACAAACAACACAACACGCCTGCATGACTATCTACGTACAATACAACATCAATGCACAGTCTATATGACTATCTACGTACAATACAACATCAATGCACAGTCTGCATTACTATATACGTACAATACCACATCAATGCACGGTCTGCATGACTATCTACGTACAATACAACATCAATGTACGGTCTGCATGACAATCTACGTACAATACAACATCAATGCACAGTCTGCATAACTATCTACGTACAATATAACATCAATGCACGGTCTGCATGACTATCTACGTATAATACAACATTAATGTACGGTCTGCATGACTATCTACGTACAATACAACACCAATGCACAGTCTGCATGACTATCTACGTACAATACCACATCAATTCACGGTCTGCATGACTATCTACGTACAATACAACATCAATGCACAGTCTACATGACTATCTACGTACAATACAACATCAATGCACGGTCTGCATGACTATCTACGTACAATACAACATCAATGCATAGTCTATATGACTATCTACGTACAATACAACATCAATGCACGGTCTGCATGACTATCTACGTACAATACAACATCAATGCACAGTCTACATGACTATCTATGTACAATACAACATCAATGCACAGTATGTATGACTATCTACGTACAATACAACACCAATGCACGGTCTGCATGACTATCTACGTACAATACAACATCAATGCACAGTCTGTATGACTATCTACGTACAATACAACATCAATGCACAGTCTGCATGACTATCTACGTACAATACAACATCAATGCACGGTCTGCATGACTATCTACGTACAATACAACATCAATGCACAGACTGTATGACTATCTACGTACAATACAACATCAA
>JABXNX010003687.1:0-24209 GCA_014843695.1 Archivesica marissinica | reverse complement strand
AATTATCCGTACCATATATAGGACCGGTATTGAGAGGAAATTATCCGCACCATATATAAGACCGGGATTGAAAGGTAATTATCCGTACTATATATAGGACCGGGATTGAGGGGCAATTATCCGTACCATATATAGGACCGGGATTGAGAGGTAATTATCCGCACCATATATAGGTTTATCCGTACGATATATAGGACCGGGATTGAAAGGCAATTATCGGTACCATATATAGAACCGGGATTGAAAGGCAATTATCCGTACCATATATAGAACCGGGATTGAGAGGAAATTATCCGTACCATATATAGGACCGGGATTGAGAGGTAATTATCTGTACCATATATAGGACCGGGATTGAGAGGTAATTATCCGCACCATATATAGGTTTATCCTTATCATATATAGGACCGGGATTGAAAGGCAATTATCCGTACCATATATAGGACCAGGATTGAGAGGCAATTGTCCGTACCATATATAGGACCGGGATTGAGAGGAAATTATCCGTACCATATATAGGACCGGGATTGAGAGGAAATTATCCGCACCATATATAGGTTTATCCGTACCATATAAAGGACCGGGATTGAAAGGCAATTATCCGTACCATATATAGGACCGGGATCGAATGATAATTATCTGTACCATATATAGGACCGGGATTGAAAGGCAATTATCCGTACCATATATAGGACCGGGATTGAAAGATAATTATCCGTACCATATATAGGACCGGGATTGAGAGGAAATTATCCGCATCATATATAGGACTGGGATTGAAAGGTAATTATCTGTACCATATATAGGACAGGGATTGAAAGGCAATTATCCGTACTATATATAGGACAGGGATTGAAAGGTTCCGTACCATATATAGGACCGGGATTGAGAGGAAATTATCTGTACCATATATAGGACCGGGATTGAGAGGAAATTATCCGTACCATATATAGGACCGGGATTGAGAGGAAATTGTCCGTACCATATATAGGACCGGGATTGAGAGGGAATTATCCGTACCATATATAGGACCGGGATTGAGAGGGAATTATCCGTACCATATATAGGACTGGGATTTAGAGGAAATTATCCATACCATATATAGGACCGGGATTGAGAGGGAATTATCCGTACCATATATAGGACTGGGATTGAGAGGGAATTATCCGTACCATATATAGGTTTATCCGTACCATATATAGGACCGGGATTGAAAGGCAATTATCCGTACCATATATAGAACCGGGATTGAAAGGCAATTATCCGTACCATATATAGAACCGGGATTGAGAGGAAATTATCCATACCATATATAGGACCGGGATTGAGAGGTAATTATCCGCACCATATATAGGTTTATCCTTACCATATATAGGACCGGGATTGAAAGGCAATTATCCGTACCATATATAGAACCGGGATTGAGAGGAAATTATCTGTACCATATATAGGACCGGGATTGAGAGGAAATTATCCGTACCATATATAGGTTTATCCGTACCATATATAGGACTGGGATTGAAAGGCAATTATCCGTACCATATATAGGACCGGGATTGAGAGGAAATTATCCGTACCATATATAGGACCGGGTTTGAGAGGAAATTATCCGTATCATATATAGGACCAGGATTGAGAGGAAATTATCCGTACCATATATAGGACTGGGATTGAGAGGAAATTATCCGTACCATATATAGAACCGGGATTGAAAGGCAATTATCCGTACCATATATAGGACCGGGATTGAGAGGAAATTGTCCGTACCATATATAGGACCGGGCTTGAGAGGAAATTATCTGTACCATATATAGGACCTGGATTGAGAGGAAAATATCTGTACCATATATAGGACCGGGGACCGGGATTGAGAGGAAATTATCTGTACCATATATAGGACCGGGATTGAGAGGAAATTATCTGTACTATATATAGGACCGGGATTGAAATGCAATTATCCGTACCATATATAGAACCGGGATTGAGAGGAAATTATCTGTACCATATATAGGACCGGGATTGAGAGGAAATTATCCGTACCATATATAGGTTTATCCGTACCATATATAAGACCGGGATTGAAAGGCAATTATCCGTACCATATATAGGACGGGGATTGAGAGGAAATTATCTGTACCATATATAGGACCGGGATTGAGAGGAAATTACCCATACCATATATAGGACTGGGATTGAGAGGAAATTATTCGTACCATATATAGGACCGGGATTGAAAGGTTCCGTACCATATATAGGACCTGGATTGAGAGGCAATTATCCGTACCATATATAGGTTTATCCGTACCATATATAGGACCGGGATTTAAAGGCAATTATCCGTACCATATATAGGACCGGGATTGAATGGTTCCGTACCATATATAGGACCGGGATTGAGAGGCAATTGTCCGTACCATATATAGGACCGGGATTGAGAGGAAATTATCCGCACCATATATAGGACCGGGATTGAAAGGTAATTATCCGTACCATATATAGGACCGGGATTGATGGGCAATTATCCGTACCATATATAGGACCGGGATTGAGAGGAAATTATCCGTACCATATATAGGACCGGGATTGAGAGGAAATTATCCGCACCATATATAGGACCGGGATTGAAAGGTAATTATCCGTACCATATATAGGACCGGGATTGATGGGCAATTATCCGTACCATATATAGGACCGGGATTGAGAGGAAATTATCCGTACCATATATAGGACCGGGATTGAGAGGAAATTATCCGCACCATATATAGGACCGGGATTGAAAGGTAATTATCCGTACCATATATAGGACCGGGATTGATGGGCAATTATCCGTACCATATATAGGACCGGGATTGAGAGGAAATTATCCATACCATATATAGGTTTATCCGTACCATATATAGGACCGGGATTGAAAGGCAATTATCCGTACCATATATAGGACCGGGATTGAGAGAACATTATCTGTACCATATATAGGACTGGGATTTAGAGGAAATTATCCGTACCATATATAGGACCGGGATTGAGAGGAAATTATCCGTACTATATATAGGACTGGGATTGAGAGGAAATTATCCGTACCATATATAGGACCGGGATTGAAAGGTTCCGTACCATATATAGCACCGGGATTGAGAGGCAATTATCCGTACCATATATAGGTTTATCCGTACCATATATAGGACCGGGATTGAAAGGTAATTATCCGTACCATATATAGGACCGGGATTGAGGGGCAATTATCCGTACCATATATAGGACCGGGATTGAGAGGAAATTATCCGTACCATATATAGGACTGGGATTTAGAGGAAATTATCCATACCATATATAGGACCGGGATTGAGAGGAAATTACCCATACCATATATAGGACTGGGATTGAGAGGAAATTATCCGTACCATATATAGGACCGGGATTGAAAGGTTCCGTACCATATATAGGACCGGGATTGAGAGGCAATTATCCGTACCATATATAGGTTTATCCGTACCATATATAGGACCGGGATTTAAAGGCAATTATCCGTACCATATATAGGACCGGGATTGAATGGTTCCGTACCATATATAGGACCGGGATTGAGAGGCAATTGTCCGTACCATATATAGGACCGGGATTGAGAGGAAATTATCCGCACCATATATAGGACCGGGATTGAAAGGTAATTATCCGTACCATATATAGGACCGGGATTGAGGGGCAATTATCCGTACCATATATAGGACCGGGATTGAGAGGAAATTATCCGTACCATATATAGGTTTATCCGTACCATATATAGGACCGGGATTGAAAGGCAATTATCCGTACCATATATAGGACCGGGATTGAGAGGACATTATCTGTACCATATATAGGACTGGGATTTAGAGGAAATTATCCGTACCATATATAGGACCGGGATTGAGAGGAAATTATCCGTACTATATATAGGACTGGGATTGAGAGGAAATTATCCGTACCATATCTAGGACCGGGATTGAAAGGTTCCGTACCATATATAGCACCGGGATTGAGAGGCAATTATCCGTACCATATATAGGACCGGGATTGAAAGGTAATTATCCGTACCATATATAGGACCGGGATTGAGGGGCAATTATCCGTACCATATATAGGACCGGGATTGAGAGGAAATTATCCGTACCATATATAGGACCGGGATTGAAAGGCAATTATCCGTACCATATATAGGACCGGGATTGAGAGGACATTATCTGTACCATATATAGGACCGGGATTGAGAGGAAATTATCTGTACCATATAGGACAGGGATTGAGAGGAAATTATCTGTACCATATATAGGACTGGGATTTAGAGGAAATTATCCGTACCATATATAGGACCGGGATTGAGAGGAAATTATCCGTACTATATATAGGACTGGGATTGAGAGGAAATTATCCGTACCATATATAGGACCGGGATTGAAAGGTTCCGTACCATATATAGCACCGGGATTGAGAGGCAATTATCCGTACCATATATAGGACCGGGATTGAAAGGTAATTATCCGTACCATATATAGGACCGGGATTGAGGGGCAATTATCCGTACCATATATAGGACCGGGATTGAGAGGAAATTATCCGTACCATATATAGGACCGGGATTGAAAGGCAATTATCCGTACCATATATAGGACCGGGATTGAGAGGACATTATCTGTACCATATATAGGACCGGGATTGAGAGGAAATTATCTGTACCATATAGGACAGGGATTGAGAGGAAATTATCTGTACCATATATAGGACCGGGATTGAGAGGAAATTATCCGTACCATATATAGGACTGGGATTTAGAGGAAATTATCCGTACCATATATAGGACCGGGATTGAGAGGATATTATCCGTACTATATATAGGACTGGGATTGAGAGGAAATTATCCGTACCATATATAGGACCGGGATTGAAATGTTCCGTACCATATATAGCACCGGGATTGAGAGGCAATTATCCGTACCATATATAGGTTTATCCGTACCATATATAGGACCGGGATTTAAAGGCAATTATCCGTACCATATATAGGACCGGGATTGAACGGTTCCGTACCATATATAGGACCGGGATTGAGAGGCAATTGTCCGTACCATATATAGGACCGGGATTGAGATGAAATTATCCGTACCATATATAGGACCGGTATTGAGAGGAAATTATCCGCACCATATATAAGACCGGGATTGAAAGGTAATTATCCGTACTATATATAGGACCGGGATTGAGGGGCAATTATCCGTACCATATATAGGACCGGGATTGAGAGGTAATTATCCGCACCATATATAGGTTTATCCGTACGATATATAGGACCGGGATTGAAAGGCAATTATCGGTACCATATATAGAACCGGGATTGAAAGGCAATTATCCGTACCATATATAGAACCGGGATTGAGAGGAAATTATCCGTACCATATATAGGACCGGGATTGAGAGGTAATTATCCGCACCATATATAGGTTTATCCTTATCATATATAGGACCGGGATTGAAAGGCAATTATCCGTACCATATATAGGACCAGGATTGAGAGGCAATTGTCCGTACCATATATAGGACCGGGATTGAGAGGAAATTATCCGTACCATATATAGGACCGGGATTGAGAGGAAATTATCAGTACCATATATAGGACCGGGATTGAGAGGCAATTATCCGCACCATATATAGGTTTATCCGTACCATATAAAGGACCGGGATTGAAAGGCAATTATCCGTACCATATATAGGACCGGGATCGAATGATAATTATCTGTACCATATATAGGACCGGGATTGAAAGGCAATTATCCGTACCATATATAGGACCGGGATTGAAAGATAATTATCCGTACCATATATAGGACCGGGATTGAGAGGAAATTATCCGCATCATATATAGGACTGGGATTGAAAGGTAATTATCTGTACCATATATAGGACAGGGATTGAAAGGCAATTATCCGTACTATATATAGGACAGGGATTGAAAGGTTCCGTACCATATATAGGACCGGGATTGAGAGGAAATTATCTGTACCATATATAGGACCGGGATTGAGAGGAAATTATCCGTACCATATATAGGACCGGGATTGAGAGGAAATTGTCCGTACCATATATAGGACCGGGATTGAGAGGGAATTATCCGTACCATATATAGGACCGGGATTGAGAGGGAATTATCCATACCATATATAGGACTGGGATTTAGAGGAAATTGTCCGTACCATATATAGGACCGGGATTGAGAGGCAATTATCCGTACCATATATAGGACCGGGATTGAGAGGTAATTATCCGCACCATATATAGGTTTATCCGTACCATATATAGGACCGGGATTGAAAGGCAATTATCCGTACCATATATAGAACCGGGATTGAAAGGCAATTATCCGTACCATATATAGAACCGGGATTGAGAGGAAATTATCCGTACCATATATAGGACCGGGATTGAGAGGTAATTATCTGTACCATATATAGGACCGGGATTGAGAGGTAATTATCCGCACCATATATAGGTTTATCCTTATCATATATAGGACCGGGATTGAAAGGCAATTATCCGTACCATATATAGGACCAGGATTGAGAGGCAATTGTCCGTACCATATATAGGACCGGGATTGAGAGGAAATTATCCGTACCATATATAGGACCGGGATTGAGAGGAAATTATCAGTACCATATATAGGACCGGGATTGAGAGGCAATTATCCGCACCATATATAGGTTTATCCGTACCATATAAAGGACCGGGATTGAAAGGCAATTATCCGTACCATATATAGGACCGGGATCGAATGATAATTATCTGTACCATATATAGGACCGGGATTGAAAGGCAATTATCCGTACCATATATAGGACCGGGATTGAAAGATAATTATCCGTACCATATATAGGACCGGGATTGAGAGGAAATTATCCGCATCATATATAGGACTGGGATTGAAAGGTAATTATCTGTACCATATATAGGACAGGGATTGTAAGGCAATTATCCGTACTATATATAGGACAGGGATTGAAAGGTTCCGTACCATATATAGGACCGGGATTGAGAGGAAATTATCTGTACCATATATAGGACCGGGATTGAGAGGAAATTATCCGTACCATATATAGGACCGGGATTGAGAGGAAATTGTCCGTACCATATATAGGTCCGGGATTGAGAGGGAATTATCCGTACCATATATAGGACCGGGATTGAGAGGGAATTATCCGTACCATATATAGGACTGGGATTTAGAGGAAATTGTCCATACCATATATAGGACCGGGATTGAGAGGGAATTATCCGTACCATATATAGGACCGGGATTGAGAGGGAATTATCCGTACCATATATAGGACTGGGATTTAGAGGAAATTATCCATACCATATATAGGACCGGGATTGAAAGGCAATTATCCGTACCATATATAGAACCGGGATTGAAAGGCAATTATCCGTACCATATATAGAACCGGGATTGAGAGGAAATTATCCATACCATATATAGGACCGGGATTGAGAGGTAATTATCCGCACCATATATAGGTTTATCCTTACCATATATAGGACCGGGATTGAAAGGCAATTATCCGTACCATATATAGAACCGGGATTGAGAGGAAATTATCTGTACCATATATAGGACCGGGATTGAGAGGAAATTATCCGTACCATATATAGGTTTATCCGTACCATATATAGGACTGGGATTGAAAGGCAATTATCCGTACCATATATAGGACCGGGATTGAGAGGAAATTATCCGTACCATATATAGGACCGGGTTTGAGAGGAAATTATCCGTATCATATATAGGACCAGGATTGAGAGGAAATTATCCGTACCATATATAGGACTGGGATTGAGAGGAAATTATCCGTACCATATATAGAACCGGGATTGAAAGGCAATTATCCGTACCATATATAGGACCGGGATTGAGAGGAAATTGTCCGTACCATATATAGGACCGGGCTTGAGAGGAAATTATCTGTACCATATATAGGACCTGGATTGAGAGGAAAATATCTGTACCATATATAGGACCGGGGACCGGGATTGAGAGGAAATTATCTGTACCATATATAGGACCGGGATTGAGAGGAAATTATCTGTACTATATATAGGACCGGGATTGAAATGCAATTATCCGTACCATATATAGAACCGGGATTGAGAGGAAATTATCTGTACCATATATAGGACCGGGATTGAGAGGAAATTATCCGTACCATATATAGGTTTATCCGTACCATATATAAGACCGGGATTGAAAGGCAATTATCCGTACCATATATAGGACCGGGATTGAGAGGAAATTATCTGTACCATATATAGGACCGGGATTGAGAGGAAATTATCTGTACCATATATAGGACTGGGATTTAGAGGAAATTATCCGTACCATATATAGGACCGGGATTGAGAGGAAATTACCCATACCATATATAGGACTGGGATTGAGAGGAAATTATCCGTACCATATATAGGACCGGGATTGAAAGGTTCCGTACCATATATAGGACCGGGATTGAGAGGCAATTATCCGTACCATATATAGGTTTATCCGTACCATATATAGGACCGGGATTTAAAGGCAATTATCCGTACCATATATAGGACCGGGATTGAATGGTTCCGTACCATATATAGGACCGGGATTGAGAGGCAATTGTCCGTACCATATATAGGACCGGGATTGAGAGGAAATTATCCGCACCATATATAGGACCGGGATTGAAAGGTAATTATCCGTACCATATATAGGACCGGGATTGAGGGGCAATTATCCGTACCATATATAGGACCGGGATTGAGAGGAAATTATCTGTACCATATATAGGACCTGGATTGAGAGGAAAATATCTGTACCATATATAGGACCGGGGACCGGGATTGAGAGGAAATTATCTGTACCATATATAGGACCGGGATTGAGAGGAAATTATCTGTACTATATATAGGACCGGGATTGAAATGCAATTATCCGTACCATATATAGAACCGGGATTGAGAGGAAAATATCTGTACCATATATAGGACCGGGATTGAGAGGAAATTATCCGTACCATATATAGGTTTATCCGTACCATATATAAGACCGGGATTGAAAGGCAATTATCCGTACCATATATAGGACCGGGATTGAGAGGAAATTATCTGTACCATATATAGGACCGGGATTGAGAGGAAATTATCCGTACCATATATAGGACTGGGATTTAGAGGAAATTATCCGTACCATATATAGGACCGGGATTGAGAGGAAATTACCCATACCATATATAGGACTGGGATTGAGAGGAAATTATCCGTACCATATATAGGACCGGGATTGAAAGGTTCCGTACCATATATAGGACCGGGATTGAGAGGCAATTATCCGTACCATATATAGGTTTATCCGTACCATATATAGGACCGGGATTTAAAGGCAATTATCCGTACCATATATAGGACCGGGATTGAATGGTTCCGTACCATATATAGGACCGGGATTGAGAGGCAATTGTCCGTACCATATATAGGACCGGGATTGAGAGGAAATTATCCGCACCATATATAGGACCGGGATTGAAAGGTAATTATCCGTACCATATATAGGACCGGGATTGAGGGGCAATTATCCGTACCATATATAGGACCGGGATTGAGAGGAAATTATCCGTACCATATATAGGTTTATCCGTACCATATATAGGACCGGGATTGAAAGGCAATTATCCGTACCATATATAGGACCGGGATTGAGAGGACATTATCTGTACCATATATAGGACTGGGATTTAGAGGAAATTATCCGTACCATATATAGGACCGGGATTGAGAGGAAATTATCCGTACTATATATAGGACTGGGATTGAGAGGAAATTATCCGTACCATATATAGGACCGGGATTGAAAGGTTCCGTACCATATATAGCACCGGGATTGAGAGGCAATTATCCGTACCATATATAGGTTTATCCATACCATATATAGGACCGGGATTGAAAGGTAATTATCCGTACCATATATAGGACCGGGATTGAGGGGCAATTATCCGTACCATATATAGGACCGGGATTGAGAGGAAATTATCCGTACCATATATAGGACCGGGATTGAAAGGCAATTATCCGTACCATATATAGGACCGGGATTGAGAGAGGACATTATCTGTACCATATATAGGACCGGGATTGAGAGGAAATTAACTGTACCATATAGGACAGGGATTGAGAGGAAATTATCTGTACCATATATAGGACCGGGATTGAGAGGAAATTATCCGTACCATATATAGGACCGGGATTTAAAGGCAATTATCCGTACCATATATAGGACCGGGATTGAATGGTTCCGTACCATATATAGGACCGGGATTGAGAGGCAATTGTCCGTACCATATATAGGACCGGGATTGAGAGGAAATTATCCGCACCATATATAGGACCGGGATTGAAAGGCAATTATCCGTACCATATATAGGACCGGGATTGAGAGGACATTATCTGTACCATATATAGGACTGGGATTTAGAGGAAATTATCCGTACCATATATAGGACCGGGATTGAGAGGAAATTATCCGTACTATATATAGGACTGGGATTGAGAGGAAATTATCCATACCATATATAGGACCGGGATTGAAAGGTTCCGTACCATATATAGCACCGGGATTGAGAGGCAATTATCCGTACCATATATAGGTTTATCCGTACGATATATAGGACCGGGATTGAAAGGTAATTATCCGTACCATATATAGGACCGGGATTGAGGGGCAATTATCCGTACCATATATAGGACCGGGATTGAGAGGAAATTATCCGTACCATATATAGGACCGGGATTGAAAGGCAATTATCCGTACCATATATAGGACCGGGATTGAGAGAGGACATTATCTGTACCATATATAGGACCGGGATTGAGAGGAAATTAACTGTACCATATAGGACAGGGATTAAGAGGAAATTATCTGTACCATATATAGGACCGGGATTGAGAGGAAATTATCCGTACCATATATAGGACTGGGATTTAGAGGAAATTATCCGTACCATATATAGGACCGGGATTGAAAGGCAATTATCCGTACCATATATAGGACCGGGATTGAGAGGAAATTATCCGTACCATATATAGGACCGGGATTGAGAGGAAATTATCCGTACCATATATAGGACCGGGATTGAGAGGAAATTATCCGTACCATATATAGGACCGGGTTTGAGAGGAAATTATCCATATCATATATAGGACCGGGATTGAGAGGAAATTATCCGTACCATATATAGGACCGGGATTGAGAGGAAATTATCCGTACCATATATAGAACCGGTATTGAAAGGCAATTCTCCGTACCATATATAGGACCGGGATTGAGAGGAAATTGTCCGTACCATATATAGGACCGGGCTTGTGAGGAAATTATCCGTACCATATATAGGACCGGGATTGAAAGGCAATTATCCGTACCATATATAGGACCGGGATTGAGAGGAAATTATCTGTACCATATATAGGACCGGGATTGAGAGGAAAATATCTGTACCATATATAGGACCGGGGACCGGGATTGAGAGGAAATTATCTGTACCATATATAGGACCGGGATTGAGAGGAAATTATCTGTACTATATATAGGACCGGGATTGAAATGCAATTATCCGTACCATATATAGAACCGGGATTGAGAGGAAAATATCTGTACCATATATAGGACCGGGATTGAGAGGAAATTATCCGTACCATATATAGGTTTATCCATACCATATATAAGACCGGGATTGAAAGGCAATTATCCGTACCATATATAGGACCGGGATTGAGAGGAAATTATCTGTACCATATATAGGACCGCGATTGAGAGGAAATTATCCGTACCATATATAGGACTGGGATTTAGAGGAAATTATCCATACCATATATAGGACCGGGATTGAGAGGAAATTACCCATACCATATATAGGACTGGGATTGAGAGGAAATTATCCGTACCATATATAGGACCGGGATTGAAAGGTTCCGTACCATATATAGGACCGGGATTGAGAGGCAATTATCCGTACCATATATAGGTTTATCCGTACCATATATAGGACCGGGATTTAAAGGCAATTATCCGTACCATATATAGGACCGGGATTGAATGGTTCCGTACCATATATAGGACCGGGATTGAGAGGCAATTGTCCGTACCATATATAGGACCGGGATTGAGAGGAAATTATCCGCACCATATATAGGACCGGGATTGAAAGGTAATTATCCGTACCATATATAGGACCGGGATTGAGGGGCAATTATCCGTACCATATATAGGACCGGGATTGAGAGGAAATTATCCGTACCATATATAGGTTTATCCGTACCATATATAGGACCGGGATTGAAAGGCAATTATCCGTACCATATATAGGACCGGGATTGAGAGGACATTATCTGTACCATATATAGGACTGGGATTTAGAGGAAATTATCCGTACCATATATAGGACCGGGATTGAGAGGAAATTATCCGTACTATATATAGGACTGGGATTGAGAGGAAATTATCCGTACCATATATAGGACCGGGATTGAAAGGTTCCGTACCATATATAGCACCGGGATTGAGAGGCAATTATCCGTACCATATATAGGTTTATCCGTACCATATATAGGACCGGGATTGAAAGGTAATTATCCGTACCATATATAGGACCGGGATTGAGGGGCAATTATCCGTACCATATATAGGACCGGGATTGAGAGGAAATTATCCGTACCATATATAGGACCGGGATTGAAAGGCAATTATCCGTACCATATATAGGACCGGGATTGAGAGAGGACATTATCTGTACCATATATAGGACCGGGATTGAGAGGAAATTAACTGTACCATATAGGACAGGGATTGAGAGGAAATTATCTGTACCATATATAGGACCGGGATTGAGAGGAAATTATCCGTACCATATATAGGACTGGGATTTAGAGGAAATTATCCGTACCATATATAGGACCGGGATTGAGAGGAAATTATCCGTACTATATATAGGACTGGGATTGAGAGGAAATTATCCGTACCATATATAGGACCGGGATTGAAATGTTCCGTACCATATATAGCACCGGGATTGAGAGGCAATTATCCGTACCATATATAGGTTTATCCGTACCATATATAGGACCGGGATTGAACGGTTCCGTACCATATATAGGACCGGGATTGAGAGGCAATTGTCCGTACCATATATAGGACCGGGATTGAGATGAAATTATCCGTACCATATATAGGACCGGTATTGAGAGGAAATTATCCGCACCATATATAGGACCGGGATTGAAAGGTAATTATCCGTACCATATATAGGACCGGGATTGAGGGGCAATTATCCGTACCATATATAGGACCGGGATTGAGAGGTAATTATCCGCACCATATATAGGTTTATCCGTACAATATATAGGACCGGGATTGAAAGGCAATTATCGGTACCATATATAGAACCGGGATTGAAAGGCAATTATCCGTACCATATATAGAACCGGGATTGAGAGGAAATTATCCGTACCATATATAGGACCGGGATTGAGAGGTAATTATCCGCACCATATATAGGTTTATCCTTACCATATATAGGACCAGGATTGAAAGGCAATTATCCGTACCATATATAGGACCAGGATTGAGAGGCAATTGTCCGTACCATATATAGGACCGGGATTGAGAGGAAATTATCCGTACCATATATAGGACCGGGATTGAGAGGAAATTATCAGTACCATATATAGGAACGGGATTGAGAGGCAATTATCCGCACCATATATAGGTTTATCCGTACCATATAAAGGACCGGGATTGAAAGGCAATTATCCGTACCATATATAGGACCGGGATTGAAAGATAATTATCCGTACCATATATAGGACCGGGATTGAGAGGAAATTATCCGCATCATATATAGGACCGGGATTGAAAGGTAATTATCCGTACCATATATAGGACAGGGATTGAAAGGCAATTATCCATACTATATATAGGACAGGGATTGAGAGGTTCCGTACCATATATAGGACCGGGATTGAGAGGAAATTATCTGTACCATATATAGGACCGGGATTGAGAGGAAATTATCCGTACCATATATAGGACCGGGATTGAGAGGAAATTGTCCGTACCATATATAGGACCGGGATTGAGAGGGAATTATCCGTACCATATATAGGACCGGGATTGAGAGGGAATTATCCATACCATATATAGGACTGGGATTTAGAGGAAATTATCCATACCATATATAGGACCGGGATTGAGAGGAAATTATCCGTACCATATATAGGACTGGGATTGAGAGGAAATTATCCGCACCATATATAGGTTTATCCGTACCATATATAGGACCGGGATTGAAAGGCAATTATCCGTACCATATATAGAACCGGGATTGAAAGGCAATTATCCGTACCATATATAGAACCGGGATTGAGAGGAAATTATCCATACCATATATAGGACCCGTATTGAGAGGTAATTATCCGCACCATATATAGGTTTATCCTTACCATATATAGGACCGGGATTGAAAGGCAATTATCCGTACCATATATAGGACCGGGATTGAGAGGCAATTGTCCGTACCATATATAGGACTGGGATTGAGAGGAAATTATCCGTACCATATATAGGACCGGGATTGAGAGGAAATTATCTGTACCATATATAGGACCGGGATTGAAAGGTTCCGTACCATATATAGCACCGGGATTGAGAGGCAATTATCCGTACCATATATAGGTTTATCCGTACCATATATAGGACCGGGATTGAAAGGTAATTATCCGTACCATATATAGGACCGGGATTGAGGGGCAATTATCCGTACCATATATAGGACCGGGATTGAGAGGAAATTATCCGTACCATATATAGGACCGGGATTGAAAGGCAATTATCCGTACCATATATAGGACCGGGAATGAGAGAGGACATTATCTGTACCATATATAGGACCGGGATTGAGAGGAAATTAACTGTACCATATAGGACAGGGATTGAGAGGAAATTATCTGTACCATATATAGGACCGGGATTGAGAGGAAATTATCCGTACCATATATAGGACTGGGATTTAGAGGAAATTATCCGTACCATATATAGGACCGGGATTGAGAGGAAATTATCCGTACTATATATAGGACTGGGATTGAGAGGAAATTATCCGTACCATATATAGGACCGGGATTGAAATGTTCCGTACCATATATAGCACCGGGATTGAGAGGCAATTATCCGTACCATATATAGGTTTATCCGTACCATATATAGGACCGGGATTTAAAGGCAATTATCCGTACCATATATAGGACCGGGATTGAACGGTTCCGTACCATATATAGGACCGGGATTGAGAGGCAATTGTCCGTACCATATATAGGACCGGGATTGAGATGAAATTATCCGTACCATATATAGGACCGGTATTGAGATGAAATTATCCGCACCATATATAGGACCGGGATTGAAAGGTAATTATCCGTACCATATATAGGACCGGGATTGAGGGGCAATTATCCGTACCATATATAGGACCGGGATTGAGAGGTAATTATCCGCACCATATATAGGTTTATCCGTACAATATATAGGACCGGGATTGAAAGGCAATTATCGGTACCATATATAGAACCGGGATTGAAAGGCAATTATCCGTACCATATATAGAACCGGGATTGAGAGGAAATTATCCGTACCATATATAGGACTGGGATTGAGAGGTAATTATCCGCACCATATATAGGTTTATCCTTACCATATATAGGACCAGGATTGAAAGGCAATTATCCGTACCATATATAGGACCGGGATTGAGAGGCAATTATCCGTACCATATATAGGACCGGGATTGAGAGGAAATTATCCGTACCATATATAGGACCGGGATTGAGAGGAAATTATCCGTACCATATATAGGACCGGGATTGAGAGGCAATTATCCGTACCATATATAGGTTTATCCGTACCATATAAAGGACGGGATTGAAAGGCAATTATCCGTACCATATATAGGACCGGGATTGAAAGATAATTATCCGTACCATATATAGGACCGGGATTGAGAGGAAATTATCCGCATCATATATAGGACCGGGATTGAAAGGTAATTATCCGTACCATATATAGGACAGGGATTGAAAGGCAATTATCCGTACTATATATAGGACAGGGATTGAAAGGTTCCGTACCATATATAGGACCGGGATTGAGAGGAAATTATCTGTACCATATATAGGACCGGGATTGAGAGGAAATTATCCGTACCATATATAGGACCGGGATTGAGAGGAAATTGTCCGTACCATATATAGGACCGGGATTGAGAGGGAATTATCCGTACCATATATAGGACCGGGATTGAGAGGTAATTATCCGATATTACCATATATAGGACCGGGATTGAAAGGCAATTATCCGTACCATATATAGAACCGGGATTGAGAGGAAATTATCTGTACCATATATAGGACCGGGATTGAGAGGAAATTATCCGTACCATATATAGGTTTATCCGTACCATATATAGGACTGGGATTGAAAGGCAATTATCCGTACCATATATAGGACCGGGATTGAGAGGAAATTATCCGTACCATATATAGGACCGGGTTTGAGAGGAAATTATCCGTATCATATATAGGTTTATCCTACCATATATAGGACCGGGATTGAAAGGCAATTATCCGTACCATATATAGGACCGGGATTGAGAGGCAATTTCCGTACCATATATAGGACGGGATTGAGAGGAAATATCCGTACCATATATAGGACCGGGATTGAGAGGAAATTATCCGTACCATATATAGGACCGGGATTGAGAGGAAATTATCCGTACCATATATAGGTTTTTGGGTTGGGTTTGTTTGGGTTGGGTTGTTTTGGGGGTTGGGGTTGTTTGGGGTTGGGTTTTTTTGGGGGTTGGGGTTGTTTTGGGGGTTGGGGTTGTTTTAGGACCGGGATTGAGAGGAAAATATCTGTACCATATATAGGACCGGGATTGAGAGGAATTATCTGTACCATATATATGACCGGGATTGAGAGGAAATTATCCGTACCATATATAGGACCGGGATTGAGAGGTAATTGTCCGTACCATATATAGGACCGGGATTGAGAGGGAATTATCCGTAACATATATAGGACCGGGATTGAGAGGGAATTATCCGTACCATATATAGGACCGGGATTGAGAGGGAATTATCCGTACCATATATAGGACCGGGATTGAGAGGGAATTATCCGTACCATATATAGGACCGGGATTGAGAGGAAATTATCTGTACCATATATAGGACCGGGATTGAGAGGAAATTATCCGTACCATATATAGGACCGGGATTGAAAGGTTCCGTACCATATTAGGACAGGGATTGAAGGCAATTATCCTCGTACCATATATAGGACCGGGATTGAGAGGAAATTATCTGCATCATATATAGGACCGGGATTGAAAGGTAATTATCCGTACCATATATAGGACAGGGATTGAAAGGCAATTATCCGTACCATATATAGGACCAGGATTGAGAGGCAATTGTCCGTACCATATATAGGACCGGGATTGAGAGGAAATTATCCGTACCATATATAGGACCGGGATTGAGAGGAAATTATCAGTACCATATATAGGTTTATCCTTACCATATATAGGACCGGGATTGAAAGGCAATTATCCGTACCATATATAGGACCAGGATTGAGAGGAAATTGTCCGTACCATATATAGGACCGGGATTGAGAGGAAATTATCCGTACCATATATAGGACCGGGATTGAGAGGAAATTATCAGTACCATATATAGGACCGGGATTGAGAGGCAATTATCCGCACCATATATAGGTTTATCCGTACCATATAAAGGACCGGGATTGAAAGGCAATTATCCGTACCATATATAGGACCGGGATTGAAAGATAATTATCCGTACCATATATAGGACCGGGATTGAGAGGAAATTATCCGCATCATATATAGGACCGGGATTGAAAGGTAATTATCCATACCATATATAGGACAGGGATTGAAAGGCAATTATCCATACTATATATAGGACAGGGATTGAAAGGTTCTGTACCATATATAGGACCGGGATTGAGAGGAAATTATCTGTACCATATATAGGACCGGGATTGAGAGGAAATTATCCGTACCATATATAGGACCGGGATTGAGAGGAAATTGTCCGTACCATATATAGGACCGGGATTGAGAGGGAATTATCCGTACCATATATAGGACCGGGATTGAGAGGGAATTATCCGTACCATATATAGGACTGGGATTTAGAGGAAATTATCCATACCATATATAGGACCGGGATTGAGAGGAAATTATCCGTACCATATATAGGACTGGGATTGAGAGGAAATTATCCGCACCATATATAGGTTTATCCGTACTATATATAGGACCGGGATTGAAAGGCAATTATCCGTACCATATATAGAACCGGGATTGAGAGGAAATTATCCATACCATATATAGGACCCGGATTGAGAGGTAATTATCCTTACCATATATAGGTTTATCCTTACCATATATAGGACCGGGATTGAGAGGCAATTGTCCGTACCATATATAGGACCGGGATTGAGAGGAAATTATCCGTACCATATATAGGACCGGGATTGAGAGGAAATTATCCGTACCATATATAGGACCGGGATTGAGAGGAAATTATCCGTACCATATATAGGACCGGGATTGAGAGGAAATATCCGTACCATATATAGGACCGGGATTGAGAGGCAATTATCCGCAACATATATAGGTTTATCCGTACTATATAAAGGACCGGGATTGAAAGGCAATTATCCGTACCATATATAGGACCGGGATTGAAAGGTAATTATCCGTACCATATATAGGACCGGGATTGAGAGGAAATTATCCGCATCATATATAGGACCGGGATTGAAAGGTAATTATCCATACCATATATAGGACAGGGATTGAAAGGCAATTATCCGTACTATATATAGGACAGGGATTGAAAGGTTCCGTACCATATATAGGACCGGGATTGAGAGGAAATTATCTGTACCATATATAGGACCGGGATTGAGAGGAAATTATCTGTACCATATATATGACCGGGATTGAGAGGAAATTATCCGTACCATATATAGGACCGGGATTGAGAGGAAATTGTCCGTACCATATATAGGACCGGGATTGAGAGGGAATTATCCGTACCATATATAGGACCGGGATGAGAGGAATTATCCGTACCATATATAGTACCGGGATTGAGAGGGAATATCCGTACCATATATAGGACCGGGATTGAGAGGGAATTATCCGTACCATATATAGGACCGGGATTGAGAGGAAATTATCTGTACCATATATAGGACCGGGATTGAGAGGAAATTATCCGTACCAAATATAGGACCGGGATTGAAAGGTTCCGTACCATATATAGGACCGGGATTGAGAGGCAATTATCCGTACCATTATAGGACCGGGATTGAGAGGAAATTATCTGTATCATATATAGGAACGGGATTGATAGGTAATTATCCGTACCATTATAGGACAGGGATTGAGAGGAAATTATCCGTACTATATTAGGACCGGGATTGATAGGTATTATCCGCACCATATATAGACCGGGATTGAGATGAAAAATTCCGTACCATATATAGGACCGGGATTGAGAGGTAAATATCCGTACCATATATAGACCGGGAGTGAGAGAAAAATCTGTACCATATATAGGACCGGGATTGAGAGAAATAATCCGTACCATATATAGGACGGGATTGAGAGGAAATATCCGTACCATATATAGGACCAGGATTGATAGGAAATTATCTGTACCATATATAGGACCGGGATTGAGAGGAAAATATCCGTACCATATATAGGACCGGGATTGAGAGGAAAATATCCGTACCATATATAGGGCCGGGATTGATAGGTAATTATCCGCACCATATATAGGACCGGGATTGAGAGAAAAATATCCATACCATATATAGGACCGGGATTGATAGGTAATTATCCGCACCATATATAGAACCTGGATTGAAAGGTAATTATCCGTACCATATATAGGACAGGGATTGAAAGGCAATTATCCGTACTATATATAGGACAGGGATTGAAAGGTTCCGTACCATATATAGGACCGGGATTGAGAGGAAATTATCTGTACTATATATAGGACCGGGATTGAGAGGAAATTATCTGTACCATATATATGACCGGGATTGAGAGGGAATTATCCGTACCATATATAGGACCGGGATTGAGAGGGAATTATCCGTACCATATATAGGACCGGGATTGAGAGGGAATTATCCGTACCATATATAGGACCGGGATTGAGAGGAAAATATCCGTACTATATATAGGACCGGGATTGAGAGGAAAATATCCGTACCATATATAGGACCGGGATTGAGAGGAAAATATCCGTACCATATATAGGACCAGGATTGAGAGGAAATTATCCGTACCATATATAGGACCGGGATTGAGAGGAAAATATCCGTACCATATATAGGACCGGGATTGAGAGGAAATTATCCGTACCAAATATAGGACCGGGATTGAAAGGTTCCGTACCATATATAGGACCGGGATTGAGAGGCAATTATCGTACCATATATAGGACCGGATTGAGAGGAAATTATCCACATCATATATAGGACCGGGATTGAAGGTAATATCCATACCATATATAGGACAGGGATTGAAGGCAAATTCCCGTACTATATATAGGACAGGGATTGAAAGGGTTCCTACCATATATAGGACCGGGATGAGAGGAAATTATCTGTACCATATATAGGAACGGGATTGAGAGGAAATTATCTTACCATATATAGACCGGGATGAGAGGAAAGTATCCGTACCATATATAGGACCGGGATTGAGAGGAAAGTCCGTACCAATATAGGGACCGGGATTGAGAGGAATTTATCTGTACCATATATAGGACCGGGATTGAGAGGGAATTATCCGTACCATATATAGGACCGGGATTGAGAGGGAATTATCCGTACCATATATAGTACCGGGATTGAGAGGGAATTATCCGTACCATATATAGGACCGGGATTGAGAGGAATATCTGTACCATATATAGGACGGGATGAGAGGAAAATTACCCGTACCAAATATAGGACGGGATTGAAAGGTTCCGTACCATAATAGGACCGGGATTGAGAGGAAATATCCGTACCATATATAGGACCGGGATTGATAGGTAATTATCCCGCACTATATAGGACGGGATGAGGAGAAAAAATCCATACCATTATAGGACCGGGATTGATAGGTAATTATCCGCACATATATAGACCTGGATTGAGAGGAAAATATCCGTACCATAAATAGGACCGGGATTGAGAGGTAAATATCCGTACCATATATAGGACCGGGATTGAGAGGAAATTATCCATACCATATATAGGACCGGGATTGAGAGGAAAATATCCGTACCATATATAGGACCGGGATTGAGAGGAAAATATCCGTACCATATATAGGACCAGGATTGAGAGGAAAATATCTGTACCATATATAGGACCGGGATTGAGAGGAAATTATCTGTACCATATATATGACCGGGATTGAGAGGAAATTATCCGTACCATATATAGGACCGGGATTGAGAGGAAATTGTCCGTACCATATATAGGACCGGGATTGAGAGGGAATTATCCGGGTTGGGGTTGTGTTTTGGGGGTTGTGGGTTTGTTTTGGGGGTTGGGTTTGTTTTGGGGGTTGGGGTTTGTAACATATATAGGACCGGGATTGAGAGGGAATTATCTGTACCATATATAGGACCGGGATTGAGAGGGAATTATCTGTACCATATATAGGACCGGGATTGAGAGGGAATTATCTGTACTATATATAGGACCGGGATTGAGATGAAATTATCTGTACCATATATAGGACCGGGATTGAGAGGAAATTATCCGTACATATTTAGGACCGGGATTGAGAGGGAATTATCCGTACCATATATAGGACCGGGATTGAGAGGGAATTATCTGTACGATATATAGGACCGGGATTGAGAGGGAATTATCCGTACCATATATAGGACCGGGATTGAAAGGAATTATCTGTACCATATATATGACCGGGATTGAGAGGAAATTATCCGTACCATATATAGGACCGTGATTGAGAGGAAATTGTCCGTACCATATATAGGACCGGGATTGAGAGGGAATTATCCGTACCATATATAGGACCGGGATTGAGAGGGAATTATCCGTACCATATATAGGACCGGGATTGAGAGGAAATTATCTGTACCATATATAGGACCGGAATTGAGAGGAAATTACCCGTACCAAATATAGGACCGGGATTGAAAGGTTCCGTACCATATATAGGACCGGGATTGAGAGGAAAATATCTGTACCATATATAGGACCGGGATTGATAAGTAATTATCCGCACCATATATAGGACCGGGATTGAGAGAAAAATATCCGTACCATATATAGGACCGGGATTGATAGGTAATTATCCGCACCATATATAGAACCTGGATTGAGAGGAAAATATCCGTACCATATATAGGACCGGGATTGAGAGGTAAATATCCGTACCATATATAGGACCGGGATTGAGAGGAAAATATCTGTACTATATATAGGACCGGGATTGAGAGGAAAATATCCGTACCATATATAGGACCGGGATTGAGAGGAAAATATCCGTACCATATATAGGACCAGGATTGATAGGAAATTATCTGTACCATATATAGGACCGGGATTGAGAGGAAAATATCCGTACCATATATAGGACCGGGATTGAGAGGAAATTATCCGTACCAAATATAGGACCGGGATTGAAAGGTTCCGTACCATATATAGGACCGGGATTGAGAGGCAATTATCCGTACCATATATAGGACCGGGATTGAGAGGAAATTATCCGCATCATATATAGGACCGGGATTGAAAGGTAATTATCCGTACCATATATAGGACAGGGATTGAAAGGCAATTATCCGTACTATATATAGGACAGGGATTGAAAGGTTCCGTGCCATATATAGGACCGGGATTGAGAGGAAATTATCTGTACCATATATAGGACCGGGATTGAGAGGAAATTATCTGTACCATATATATGACCGGGATTGAGAGGAAATTATCCATACCATATATAGGACCGGGATTGAGAGGAAATTGTCCGTACTATATATAGGACCGGGATTGAGAGGGAATTATCCGTACCATATATAGGACCGGGATTGAGAGGGAATTATCCGTACCATATATAGGACCGGGATTGAGAGGGAATTATCCGTACCATATATAGGACCGGGATTGAGAGGAAAATATCCGTACTATATATAGGACCGGGATTGAGAGGAAAATATCCGTACCATATATAGGACCGGGATTGAGAGGAAAATATCCGTACCATATATAGGACCAGGATTGAGAGGAAATTATCCGTACCATATATAGGACCGGGATTGAGAGGAAAATATCCGTACCATATATAGGACCGGGATTGAGAGGAAATTATCCGTACCAAATATAGGACCGGGATTGAAAGGTTCCGTACCATATATAGGACCGGGATTGAGAGGCAATTATCCGTACCATATATAGGACCGGGATTGAGAGGAAATTATCCGCATCATATATAGGACCGGGATTGAAAGGTAATTATCCGTACCATATATAGGACAGGGATTGAAAGGCAATTATCCGTACTATATATAGGACAGGGATTGAAAGGTTCCGTGCCATATATAGGACCGGGATTGAGAGGAAATTATCTGTACCATATATAGGACCGGGATTGAGTGGAAATTATCTGTACCATATATATGACCGGGATTGAGAGGAAATTATCCGTACCATATATAGGACCGGGATTGAGAGGAAATTGTCCGTACCATATATAGGACCGGGATTGAGAGGGAATTATCCGTAACATATATAGGACCGGGATTGAGAGGGAATTATCCGTACCATATATAGGACCGGGATTGAGAGGGAATTATCCGTACCCTATATAGGACCGGGATTGAGAGGGAATTATCCGTACCATATATAGGACCGGGATTGAGAGGAAATTATCTGTACCATATATAGGACCGGGATTGAGAGGAAATTACCCGTACCAAATATAGGACCGGGATTGAAAGGTTCCGTACCATATATAGGACCGGGATTGAGA
>JABXNX010003686.1:0-24241 GCA_014843695.1 Archivesica marissinica | reverse complement strand
TCCAATGTAAGATCTGTCTTGTACATCCTGGCTGTCCTTCCAGTGTAAGATCTGTCTTGTAAATCCTGGCTGTCCTTCCAATGTAAGATCTGTCTTGTACATCCTGGCTGTCCTTCCAATGTAAGATCTGTCTTGTACATCCCGGCTTGTCCTTCCAATGTAAGATCTGTCTTGTACATCCTGGCTGTCCTTCCAATGTAAGATCTGTCTTGTACACATAGATTTCCTCTTGTCCTTCCAATGTAAGATCTGTCTTGTACATCCTGGCTTGTCCTTCCAATATAAGATCTGTCTTGTACATCCCGGCTTGTCATTCCAATATAAGATCTGTCTTGTACATCCCGGCTTGTCATTCCAATGTAAGATCTGTCTTGTACATCCTGGCTGTCCTTCCAATGTAAGATCTGTCTTGTACATCCTGGCTTGTCATTCCAATGTAAGATCTGTCTTGTACATCCCGGCTTGTCATTCCAATGTAAGATCTGTCTTGTACATCCTGGCTGTCCTTCCAGTGTAAGATCTGTCTTGTACATCCCGGCTTGTCCTTCCAATGTAAGATCTGTTTTGTACATCCTGGCTTGTCATTCCAATGTAAGATCTGTCTTGTACATCCTGGCTTGTCATTCCAATGTAAGATCTGTCTTGTACATCCCGGCTTGTCCTTCCACTGTAAGATCTGTCTTGTACATCCTGGCTGTCCTTCCAATGTAAGATCTGTCTTGTACATCCTGGCTGTCCGTCCAATGTAAGATCTGTCTTGTACATCCCGGCTTGTCATTCCAATGTAAGATCTGTCTTGTACATCCTGGCTGTCCTTCCAATGTAAGATCTGTCTTGTACATCCTGGCTGTCCTTCCAATGTAAGATCTGTCTTGTACATCCCGGCTTGTCCTTCCACTGTATGATCTGTCTCGTACAGACATAGATTTCCTCTTGTCCTTCCAATGTAAGATCTGTCATGTACAGACATAGATTTCCTCTTGTCCTTCCAATGTAAAATCTGTCTTGTACATCCCGGCTTGTCCTTCGAATGTAATATCTGTCTTGTACATCCTGGCTGTCCTTCCAATGTAAGATCTGTCTTGTACAGACATAGATTTCCTCTTGTCCTTCCAATGTAAGATCTGTCTTGTACATCCTGGCTGTCCTTCCAATGTAAGATCTGTCGTGTACATCCCGGCTTGTCCTTCCAATGTAAGATCTGTCTTGTACATCCTGGCTGTCCTTCCAATGTAAGATCTGTCTTGTACATCCTGGCTTGTCATTCCAATGTAAGATCTGTCTTGTACATCCCGGCTTGTCATTCCAATGTAAGATCTGTCTTGTACATCCCGGCTTGTCATTCCAATGTAAGATCTGTCTTGTACATCCCGACTTGTCATTCCAATGTAAGATCTGTCTTGTACATCCCGCCTTGTCCTTCCAATATAAGATCTGTCTTGTACATCCCGGCTTGTCATTCCAATGTAAGATCTGTCTTGTACATCCTGGCTGTCCTTCCAATGTAAGATCTGTCTTGTACATCCCGGCTTGTCATTCCAATGTAAGATCTGTCTTGTACATCCCGGCTTGTCATTCCAATGTAAGATCTGTCTTGTACATCCTGGCTGTCCTTCCAATGTAAGATCTGTCTTGTACATCCCGGCTTGTCATTCCAATGTAAGATCTGTCTTGTACATCCTGGCTTGTCCTTCCAATGTAAGATCTGTCTTGTACATCCTGGCTTGTCCTTCCAATGTAAGATCTGTCTTGTACATCCTGGCTGTCCTTCCAGTGTAAGATCTGTCTTGTAAATCCTGGCTGTCCTTCCAATGTAAGATCTGTCTTGTACATCCCGGCTTGTCCTTCCAATGTAAGATCTGTCTTGTACATCCTGGCTGTCCTTCCAATGTAAGATCTGTCTTGTACATCCTGGCTGTCCTTCCAATGTAAGATCTGTCTTGTACATCCCTTGTCCTTCCAATGTAAGATCTGTCTTGTACATCCTCTGTCCTTCCAATGTAAGATCTGTCTTGTACATCCTGGCTGTCCTTCCAATGTAAGATCTGTCTTGTACATCCCGGCTTGTCCTTCCAATGTAAGATCTGTCTTGTACATCCTGGCTGTCCTTCCAATGTAAGATCTGTCTTGTACAGACATAGATTTCCTCTTGTCCTTCCAATGTAAGATCTGTCTTGTACATCCTGGCTTGTCCTTCCAATATAAGATCTGTCTTGTACATCCCGGCTTGTCATTCCAATGTAAGATCTGTCTTGTACATCCCGACTTGTCCTTCCAATATAAGATCTGTCTTGTACATCCCGGCTTGTCATTCCAATGTAAGATCTGTCTTGTACATCCTGGCTGTCCTTCCAATGTAAGATCTGTCTTGTACATCCCGGCTTGTCATTCCAATGTAAGATCTGTCTTGTACATCCCGGCTTGTCATTCCAATGTAAGATCTGTCTTGTACATCCTGGCTGTCCTTCCAATGTAAGATCTGTCTTGTACATCCCGGCTTGTCCTTCCAATGTAAGATCTGTCTTGTACATCCTGGCTGTCCTTCCAATGTAAGATCTGTCTTGTACATCCTGGCTTGTCATTCCAATGTAAGATCTGTCTTGTACATCCTGGCTTGTTATTCCAATGTAAGATCTGTCTTGTACATCCCGGCTTGTCCTTCCACTGTAAGATCTGTCTTGTACATCATGGCTGTCCTTCCAATGTAAGATCTGTCTTGTACATCCCGGCTTGTCATTCCAATGTAAGATCTGTCTTGTACATCCTGGCTTGTCCTTCCACTGTAAGATCTGTCTTGTACATCCTGGCTGTCCTTCCAATGTAAGATCTGTCTTGTACATCCCGGCTTGTCCTTCCAATGTAAGATCTGTCTTGTACATCCTGGCTGTCCTTCCAATGTAAGATCTGTCTTGTACAGACATAGATTTCCTCTTGTCCTTCCAATGTAAGATCTGTCTTGTACATCCTGGCTTGTCCTTCCAATATAAGATCTGTCTTGTACATCCCGGCTTGTCATTCCAATGTAAGATCTGTCTTGTACATCCTGGCTTGTCATTCCAATGTAAGATCTGTCTTGTACATCCCGGCTTGTCATTCCAATGTAAGATCTGTCTTGTACATCCTGGCTGTCCTTCCAATGTAAGATCTGTCTTGTACATCCTGGCTGTCCTTCCAATGTAAGATCTGTCTTGTACATCCCGGCTTGTCCTTCCACTGTATGATCTGTCTCGTACAGACATAGATTTCCTCTTGTCCTTCCAATGTAAGATCTGTCATGTACAGACATAGATTTCCTCTTGTCCTTCCAATGTAAGATCTGTCTTGTACATCCCGGCTTGTCCTTCGAATGTAATATCTGTCTTGTACATCCTGGCTGTCCTTCCAATGTAAGATCTGTCTTGTACAGACATAGATTTCCTCTTGTCCTTCCAATGTAAGATCTGTCTTGTACATCCTGGCTGTCCTTCCAATGTAAGATCTGTCGTGTACATCCCGGCTTGTCCTTCCAATGTAAGATCTGTCTTGTACATCCTGGCTGTCCTTCCAATGTAAGATCTGTCTTGTACATCCTGGCTTGTCATTCCAATGTAAGATCTGTCTTGTACATCCCGGCTTGTCCTTCCAATGTAAGATCTGTCTTGTACATCCCGGCTTGTCATTCCAATGTAAGATCTGTCTTGTACATCCCGACTTGTCATTCCAATGTAAGATCTGTCTTGTACATCCCGGCTTGTCCTTCCAATATAAGATCTGTCTTGTACATCCCGGCTTGTCATTCCAATGTAAGATCTGTCTTGTACATCCTGGCTGTCCTTCCAATGTAAGATCTGTCTTGTACATCCCGGCTTGTCATTCCAATGTAAGATCTGTCTTGTACATCCTGGCTGTCCTTCCAATGTAAGATCTGTCTTGTACATCCCGGCTTGTCATTCCAATGTAAGATCTGTCTTGTACATCCTGGCTTGTCCTTCCAATGTAAGATCTGTCTTGTACATCCCGGCTGTCCTTCCAATGTAAGATCTGTCTTGTACATCCTGGCTGTCCTTCCAGTGTAAGATCTGTCTTGTACATCCTGGCTGTCCTTCCAATGTAAGATCTGTCTTGTACATCCTGGCTTGTCCTTCCAATGTAAGATCTGTCTTGTACATCCTGGCTGTCCTTCCAATGTAAGATCTGTCTTGTACATCCCGGCTTGTCCTTCCACTGTACGATCTGTCTCGTACAGACATAGATTTCCTCTTGTCCTTCCAATGTAAGATCTGTCATGTACAGACATAGATTTCCTCTTGTCCTTCCAATGTAAGATCTGTCTTGTACATCCCGGCTTGTCCTTCCAATGTAAGATCTGTCTTGTACATCCCGGCTTGTCATTCCAATGTAAGATCTGTCTTGTACATCCTGGCTTGTCCTTCCAATGTAAGATCTGTCTTGTACAGACATAGATTTCCTCTTGTCCTTCCAATGTAAGATCTGTCTTGTACAGACATAGATTTCCTCTTGTCCTTCCAATGTAAGATCTGTCTTGTACATCCTGGCTTGTCCTTCCAATGTAAGATCTGTCTTGTACATCCCGGCTTGTCATTCCAATGTAAGATCTGTCTTGTACATCCCGACTTGTCCTTCCAATGTAAGATCTGTCTTGTACATCCCGGCTTGTCATTCCAATGTAAGATCTGTCTTGTACATCCTGGCTGTCCTTCCAATGTAAGATCTGTCTTGTACATCCCGGCTTGTCATTCCAATGTAAGATCTGTCTTGTACATCCCGGCTTGTCATTCCAATGTAAGATCTGTCTTGTACATCCTGGCTGTCCTTCCAATATAAGATCTGTCTTGTACATCCCGGCTTGTCCTTCCAATGTAAGATCTGTCTTGTACATCCTGGCTGTCCTTCCAATGTAAGATCTGTCTTGTACATCCTGGCTTGTCATTCCAATGTAAGATCTGTCTTGTACATCCTGGCTTGTTATTCCAATGTAAGATCTGTCTTGTACATCCCGGCTTGTCCTTCCACTGTAAGATCTGTCTTGTACATCATGGCTGTCCTTCCAATGTAAGATCTTTCTTGTACATCCCGGCTTGTCATTCCAATGTAAGATCTGTCTTGTACATCCTGGCTTGTCCTTCCACTGTAAGATCTGTCTTGTACATCCTGGCTGTCCTTCCAATGTAAGATCGGTCTTGTACATCCCGGCTTGTCATTCCAATGTAAGATCTGTCTTGTACATCCCGACTTGTCATTCCAATGTAAGATCTGTCTTGTACATCCCGGCTTGTCCTTCCAATGTAAGATCTGTCTTGTACATCCCGGCTTGTCATTCCAATGTAAGATCTGTCTTGTACATCCTGGCTGTCCTTCCAATGTAAGATCTGTCTTGTACATCCCGGCTTGTCATTCCAATGTAAGATCTGTCTTGTACATCCTGGCTGTCCTTCCAATGTAAGATCTGTCTTGTACATCCCGGCTTGTCATTCCAATGTAAGATCTGTCTTGTACATCCTGGCTTGTCCTTCCAATGTAAGATCTGTCTTGTACATCCCGGCTTGTCCTTCCAATGTAAGATCTGTCTTGTACATCCTGGCTGTCCTTCCAATGTAAGATCTGTCTTGTACATCCTGGCTGTCCTTCCAATGTAAGATCTGTCTTGTACAGTGTTTCCTCTTGTCCTTCCAATGTAAGATCTGTCTTGTACAGACTAGATTTCCTCTTGTCCTTCCAATGTAAGATCTGTCTTGTACAGACATAGATTTCCTCTTGTCCTTCCAATGTAAGATCTGTCTTGTACAGACATAGATTTCCTCTTGTCCTTCCAATGTAAGATCTGTCTTGTACAGACATAGATTTCCTCTTGTCCTTCCAATGTAAGATCTGTCTTGTACAGACTAGATTTCCTCTTGTCCTTCCAATGTAAGATCTGTCTTGTACAGACATAGATTTCCTCTTGTCCTTCCAATGTAAGATCTGTCTTGTACAGACATAGATTTCCTCTTGTCCTTCCAATGTAAGATCTGTCTTGTACATCCTGGCTTGTCCTTCCAATGTAAGATCTGTCTTGTACATCCCGGCTTGTCATCCAATGTAAGATCTGTCTTGTACATCCCGGCTTGTCCTTCCAATGTAAGATCTGTCTTGTACATCCCGGCTTGTCATTCCAATGTAAGATCTGTCTTGTACATCCTGGCTTGTTATTCCAATGTAAGATCTGTCTTGTACATCCCGGCTTGTCCTTCCACTGTAAGATCTGTCTTGTACATCATGGCTGTCCTTCCAATGTAAGATCTTTCTTGTACATCCCGGCTTGTCATTCCAATGTAAGATCTGTCTTGTACATCCTGGCTTGTCCTTCCACTGTAAGATCTGTCTTGTACATCCTGGCTGTCCTTCCAATGTAAGATCTGTCTTGTACATCCCGGCTTGTCCTTCCAATGTAAGATCTGTCTTGTACATCCTGGCTGTCCTTCCAATGTAAGATCTGTCTTGTACAGACATAGATTTCCTCTTGTCCTTCCAATGTAAGATCTGTCTTGTACATCCTGGCTTGTCCTTCCAATATAAGATCTGTCTTGTACATCCCGGCTTGTCATTCCAATGTAAGATCTGTCTTGTACATCCTGGCTTGTCATTCCAATGTAAGATCTGTCTTGTACATCCCGGCTTGTCATTCCAATGTAAGATCTGTCTTGTACATCCTGGCTGTCCTTCCAATGTAAGATCTGTCTTGTACATCCTGGCTGTCCTTCCAATGTAAGATCTGTCTTGTACATCCCGGCTTGTCCTTCCACTGTATGATCTGTCTCGTACAGACATAGATTTCCTCTTGTCCTTCCAATGTAAGATCTGTCATGTACAGACATAGATTTCCTCTTGTCCTTCCAATGTAAGATCTGTCTTGTACATCCCGGCTTGTCCTTCGAATGTAATATCTGTCTTGTACATCCTGGCTGTCCTTCCAATGTAAGATCTGTCTTGTACAGACATAGATTTCCTCTTGTCCTTCCAATGTAAGATCTGTCTTGTACATCCTGGCTGTCCTTCCAATGTAAGATCTGTCTTGTACATCCCGGCTTGTCCTTCCAATGTAAGATCTGTCTTGTACATCCTGGCTGTCCTTCCAATGTAAGATCTGTCTTGTACATCCTGGCTTGTCATTCCAATGTAAGATCTGTCTTGTACATCCCGGCTTGTCCTTCCAATGTAAGATCGGTCTTGTACATCCCGGCTTGTCATTCCAATGTAAGATCTGTCTTGTACATCCCGACTTGTCATTCCAATGTAAGATCTGTCTTGTACATCCCGGCTTGTCCTTCCAATATAAGATCTGTCTTGTACATCCCGGCTTGTCATTCCAATGTAAGATCTGTCTTGTACATCCTGGCTGTCCTTCCAATGTAAGATCTGTCTTGTACATCCCGGCTTGTCATTCCAATGTAAGATCTGTCTTGTACATCCTGGCTGTCCTTCCAATGTAAGATCTGTCTTGTACATCCCGGCTTGTCATTCCAATGTAAGATCTGTCTTGTACATCCTGGCTTGTCCTTCCAATGTAAGATCTGTCTTGTACATCCCGGCTTGTCCTTCCAATGTAAGATCTGTCTTGTACATCCTGGCTGTCCTTCCAGTGTAAGATCTGTCTTGTAAATCCTGGCTGTCCTTCCAATGTAAGATCTGTCTTGTACATCCTGGCTTGTCCTTCCAATGTAAGATCTGTCTTGTACATCCTGGCTGTCCTTCCAATGTAAGATCTGTCTTGTACATCCCGGCTTGTCCTTCCACTGTACGATCTGTCTCGTACAGACATAGATTTCCTCTTGTCCTTCCAATGTAAGATCTGTCATGTACAGACATAGATTTCCTCTTGTCCTTCCAATGTAAGATCTGTCTTGTACATCCCGGCTTGTCCTTCCAATGTAAGATCTGTCTTGTACATCCTGGCTTGTCATTCCAATGTAAGATCTGTCTTGTACATCCCGGCTTGTCATTCCAATGTAAGATCTGTCTTGTACATCCTGGCTGTCCTTCCAATGTAAGATCTGTCTTGTACATTCCGGCTGTCCTTCCAATGTAAGATCTGTCTTGTACATCCTGGCTTGTCCTTCCAATATAAGATCTGTCTTGTACATCCCGGCTTGTCATTCCAATGTAAGATCTGTCTTGTACATCCCGGCTTGTCCTTCCAATGTAAGATCTGTCTTGTACATCCCGGCTTGTCATTCCAATGTAAGATCTGTCTTGTACATCCTGGCTGTCCTTCCAATGTAAGATCTGTCTTGTACATCCCGGCTTGTCCTTCCAATGTAAGATCTGTCTTGTACATCCCGGCTTGTCATTCCAATGTAAGATCTGTCTTGTACATCCTGGCTGTCCTTCCAATGTAAGATCTGTCTTGTACATCCCGGCTTGTCCTTCCAATGTAAGATCTGTCTTGTACATCCTGGCTGTCCTTCCAATGTAAGATCTGTCTTGTACATCCTGGCTTGTCATTCCAATGTAAGATCTGTCTTGTACATCCTGGCTTGTTATTCCAATGTAAGATCTGTCTTGTACATCCCGGCTTGTCCTTCCACTGTAAGATCTGTCTTGTACATCATGGCTGTCCTTCCAATGTAAGATCTGTCTTGTACATCCCGGCTTGTCATTCCAATGTAAGATCTGTCTTGTACATCCTGGCTTGTCCTTCCAATGTAAGATCTGTCTTGTACATCCTGGCTGTCCTTCCAATGTAAGATCTGTCTTGTACATCCCGGCTTGTCATTCCAATGTAAGATCTGTCTTGTACATCCCGACTTGTCATTCCAATGTAAGATCTGTCTTGTACATCCCGGCTTGTCCTTCCAATGTAAGATCTGTCTTGTACATCCCGGCTTGTCATTCCAATGTAAGATCTGTCTTGTACATCCTGGCTGTCCTTCCAATGTAAGATCTGTCTTGTACATCCCGGCTTGTCATTCCAATGTAAGATCTGTCTTGTACATCCTGGCTGTCCTTCCAATGTAAGATCTGTCTTGTACATCCCGGCTTGTCATTCCAATGTAAGATCTGTCTTGTACATCCTGGCTTGTCCTTCCAATGTAAGATCTGTCTTGTACATCCCGGCTTGTCCTTCCAATGTAAGATCTGTCTTGTACATCCTGGCTGTCCTTCCAGTGTAAGATCTGTCTTGTAAATCCTGGCTGTCCTTCCAATGTAAGATCTGTCTTGTACATCCTGGCTTGTCCTTCCAATGTAAGATCTGTCTTGTACATCCTGGCTGTCCTTCCAATGTAAGATCTGTCTTGTACATCCCGGCTTGTCCTTCCACTGTACGATCTGTCTCGTACAGACATAGATTTCCTCTTGTCCTTCCAATGTAAGATCTGTCATGTACAGACATAGATTTCCTCTTGTCCTTCCAATGTAAGATCTGTCTTGTACATCCCGGCTTGTCCTTCCAATGTAAGATCTGTCTTGTACATCCCGGCTTGTCATTCCAATGTAAGATCTGTCTTGTACATCCCGGCTTGTCATTCCAATGTAAGATCTGTCTTGTACAGACATAGATTTCCTCTTGTCCTTCCAATGTAAGATCTGTCTTGTACATCCTGGCTTGTCCTTCCAATATAAGATCTGTCTTGTACATCCCGGCTTGTCATTCCAATGTAAGATCTGTCTTGTACATCCCGACTTGTCCTTCCAATATAAGATCTGTCTTGTACATCCCGGCTTGTCATTCCAATGTAAGATCTGTCTTGTACATCCTGGCTGTCCTTCCAATGTAAGATCTGTCTTGTACATCCCGGCTTGTCATTCCAATGTAAGATCTGTCTTGTACATCCCGGCTTGTCATTCCAATGTAAGATCTGTCTTGTACATCCTGGCTGTCCTTCCAATATAAGATCTGTCTTGTACATCCCGGCTTGTCCTTCCAATGTAAGATCTGTCTTGTACATCCTGGCTGTCCTTCCAATGTAAGATCTGTCTTGTACATCCTGGCTTGTCATTCCAATGTAAGATCTGTCTTGTACATCCTGGCTTGTTATTCCAATGTAAGATCTGTCTTGTACATCCAGGCTTGTCCTTCCACTGTAAGATCTGTCTTGTACATCATGGCTGTCCTTCCAATGTAAGATCTGTCTTGTACATCCCGGCTTGTCATTCCAATGTAAGATCTGTCTTGTACATCCTGGCTTGTCCTTCCACTGTAAGATCTGTCTTGTACATCCTGGCTGTCCTTCCAATGTAAGATCTGTCTTGTACATCCCGGCTTGTCCTTCCAATGTAAGATCTGTCTTGTACATCCTGGCTGTCCTTCCAATGTAAGATCTGTCTTGTACAGACATAGATTTCCTCTTGTCCTTCCAATGTAAGATCTGTCTTGTACATCCTGGCTTGTCCTTCCAATGTAAGATCTGTCTTGTACATCCCGGCTTGTCCTTCCAATGTAAGATCTGTCTTGTACATCCTGGCTGTCCTTCCAATGTAAGATCTGTCTTGTACATCCTGGCTGTCCTTCCAATGTAAGATCTGTCTTGTACATCCTGGCTTGTCCTTCCAATGTAAGATCTGTCTTGTACATCCCGGCTTGTCATTCCAATGTAAGATCTGTCTTGTACATCCCGGCTGTCCTTCCAATGTAAGATCTGTCTTGTACATCCCGGCTTGTCCTTCCAATGTAAGATCTGTCTTGTACATCCCGGCTTGTCATTCCAATGTAAGATCTGTCTTGTACATCCTGGCTGTCCTTCCAATGTAAGATCTGTCTTGTACATCCCGGCTTGTCATTCCAATGTAAGATCTGTCTTGTACATCCCGGCTTGTCATTCCAATGTAAGATCTGTCTTGTACATCCCGGCTGTCCTTCCAATGTAAGATCTGTCTTGTACATCCCGGCTTGTCCTTCCAATGTAAGATCTGTCTTGTACATCCTGGCTGTCCTTCCAATGTAAGATCTGTCTTGTACATCCTGGCTTGTCCTTCCAATGTAAGATCTGTCTTGTACATCCTGGCTGTCCTTCCAATGTAAGATCTGTCTTGTACATCCTGGCTGTCCTTCCAATGTAAGATCTGTCTTGTACATCCCGCTTGTCCTTCCAATGTAAGATCTGTCTTGTACATCCTGGCTGTCCTTCCAATGTAAGATCTGTCTTGTACATCCTGGCTGTCCTTCCAATGTAAGATCTGTCTTGTACATCCCGGCTTGTCCTTCCATGTAGATCTGTCTGTTGTTTTTTGTCCTTCCAATGTAAGATCTGTCATGTACAGACATAGATTTCCTCTTGTCCTTCCAATGTAAGATCTGTCTTGTACATCCCGGCTTGTCCTTCCAATGTAAGATCTGTCTTGTACATCCTGGCTGTCCTTCCAATGTAAGATCTGTCTTGTACATGTTTCCTCTTGTCCTTCCAATGTAAGATCTGTCTTGTACATCCTGGCTGTCCTTCCAATGTAAGATCTGTCTTGTACATCCCGGCTTGTCATTCCAATGTAAGATCTGTCTTGTACATCCTGGCTTGTCATTCCAATGTAAGATCTGTTTTGTACATCCCGACTTGTCCTTCCACTGTAAGATCTGTCTTGTACATCCTGGCTGTCCTTCCAATGTAAGATCTGTCTTGTACATCCTGGCTGTCCGTCCAATGTAAGATCTGTCTTGTACATCCCGGCTTGTCATTCCAATGTAAGATCTGTCTTGTACATCCTGGCTGTCCTTCCAATGTAAGATCTGTCTTGTACATCCTGGCTGTCCTTCCAATGTAAGATCTGTCTTGTACATCCCGGCTTGTCCTTCCACTGTATGATCTGTCTCGTACAGACATAGATTTCCTCTTGTCCTTCCAATGTAAGATCTGTCATGTACAGACATAGATTTCCTCTTGTCCTTCCAATGTAAGATCTGTCTTGTACATCCCGGCTTGTCCTTCGAATGTAATATCTGTCTTGTACATCCTGGCTGTCCTTCCAATGTAAGATCTGTCTTGTACAGACATAGATTTCCTCTTGTCCTTCCAATGTAAGATCTGTCTTGTACATCCTGGCTGTCCTTCCAATGTAAAATCTGTCTTGTACATCCCGGCTTGTCCTTCCAATGTAAGATCTGTCTTGTACATCCTGGCTGTCCTTCCAATGTAAGATCTGTCTTGTACATCCTGGCTTGTCATTCCAATGTACGATCTGTCTTGTACATCCCGGCTTGTCCTTCCAATGTAAGATCGGTCTTGTACATCCCGGCTTGTCATTCCAATGTAAGATCTGTCTTGTACATCCCGACTTGTCATTCCAATGTAAGATCTGTCTTGTACATCCCGGCTTGTCCTTCCAATATAAGATCTGTCTTGTACATCCCGGCTTGTCATTCCAATGTAAGATCTGTCTTGTACATCCTGGCTGTCCTTCCAATGTAAGATCTGTCTTGTACATCCCGGCTTGTCATTCCAATGTAAGATCTGTCTTGTACATCCCGGCTTGTCATTCCAATGTAAGATCTGTCTTGTACATCCTGGCTGTCCTTCCAATGTAAGATCTGTCTTGTACATCCCGGCTTGTCATTCCAATGTAAGATCTGTCTTGTACATCCTGGCTTGTCCTTCCAATGTAAGATCTGTCTTGTACATCCGGCTTGTCCTTCCAATGTAAGATCTGTCTTGTACATCCTGGCTGTCCTTCCAGTGTAAGATCTGTCTTGTAAATCCTGGCTGTCCTTCCAATGTAAGATCTGTCTTGTACATCCCGGCTTGTCCTTCCAATGTAAGATCTGTCTTGTACATCCTGGCTGTCCTTCCAATGTAAGATCTGTCTCGTACAGACATAGATTTCCTCTTGTCCTTCCAATGTAAGATCTGTCATGTACAGACATAGATTTCCTCTTGTCCTTCCAATGTAAGATCTGTCTTGTACATCCCGGCTTGTCCTTCCAATGTAAGATCTGTCTTGTACATCCCGGCTTGTCATTCCAATGTAAGATCTGTCTTGTACACCCTGGCTGTCCTTCCAATGTAAGATCTGTCTTGTACAGACATAGATTTCCTCTTGTCCTTCCAATGTAAGATCTGTCTTGTACATCCTGGCTTGTCCTTCCAATATAAGATCTGTCTTGTACATCCCGGCTTGTCATTCCAATGTAAGATCTGTCTTGTACATCCCGACTTGTCCTTCCAATATAAGATCTGTCTTGTACATCCCGGCTTGTCATTCCAATGTAAGATCTGTCTTGTACATCCTGGCTGTCCTTCCAATGTAAGATCTGTCTTGTACATCCCGGCTTGTCATTCCAATGTAAGATCTGTCTTGTACATCCCGGCTTGTCATTCCAATGTAAGATCTGTCTTGTACATCCTGGCTGTCCTTCCAATATAAGATCTGTCTTGTACATCCCGGCTTGTCCTTCCAATGTAAGATCTGTCTTGTACATCCTGGCTTGTCCTTCCAATGTAAGATCTGTCTTGTACATCCCGGCTTGTCCTTCCAATGTAAGATCTGTCTTGTACATCCTGGCTTGTCCTTCCAATATAAGATCTGTCTTGTACATCCCGGCTTGTCATTCCAATGTAAGATCTGTCTTGTACATCCCGACTTGTCCTTCCAATATAAGATCTGTCTTGTACATCCCGGCTTGTCATTCCAATGTAAGATCTGTCTTGTACATCCTGGCTGTCCTTCCAATGTAAGATCTGTCTTGTACATCCCGGCTTGTCATTCCAATGTAAGATCTGTCTTGTACATCCCGGCTTGTCATTCCAATGTAAGATCTGTCTTGTACATCCTGGCTGTCCTTCCAATATAAGATCTGTCTTGTACATCCCGGCTTGTCCTTCCAATGTAAGATCTGTCTTGTACATCCTGGCTTGTCCTTCCAATGTAAGATCTGTCTTGTACATCCCGGCTTGTCCTTCCAATGTAAGATCTGTCTTGTACATCCTGGCTTGTCCTTCCAATATAAGATCTGTCTTGTACATCCCGGCTTGTCATTCCAATGTAAGATCTGTCTTGTACATCCCGACTTGTCCTTCCAATATAAGATCTGTCTTGTACATCCCGGCTTGTCATTCCAATGTAAGATCTGTCTTGTACATCATGGCTGTCCTTCCAATGTAAGATCTGTCTTGTACATCCCGGCTTGTCATTCCAATGTAAGATCTGTCTTGTACATCCCGGCTTGTCATTCCAATGTAAGATCTGTCTTGTACATCCTGGCTGTCCTTCCAATATAAGATCTGTCTTGTACATCCCGGCTTGTCCTTCCAATGTAAGATCTGTCTTGTACATCCTGGCTGTCCTTCCAATGTAAGATCTGTCTTGTACATCCTGGCTTGTCATTCCAATGTAAGATCTGTCTTGTACATCCTGGCTTGTTATTCCAATGTAAGATCTGTCTTGTACATCCAGGCTTGTCCTTCCACTGTAAGATCTGTCTTGTACATCATGGCTGTCCTTCCAATGTAAGATCTGTCTTGTACATCCCGGCTTGTCATTCCAATGTAAGATCTGTCTTGTACATCCTGGCTTGTCCTTCCACTGTAAGATCTGTCTTGTACATCCTGGCTGTCCTTCCAATGTAAGATCTGTCTTGTACATCCCGGCTTGTCCTTCCAATGTAAGATCTGTCTTGTACATCCTGGCTGTCCTTCCAATGTAAGATCTGTCTTGTACAGACATAGATTTCCTCTTGTCCTTCCAATGTAAGATCTGTCTTGTACATCCTGGCTTGTCCTTCCAATATAAGATCTGTCTTGTACATCCCGGCTTGTCATTCCAATATAAGATCTGTCTTGTACATCCCGGCTTGTCCTTCCAATGTAAGATCTGTCTTGTACATCCTGGCTGTCCTTCCAATGTAAGATCTGTCTTGTACATCCCGGCTTGTCATTCCAATGTAAGATCTGTCTTGTACATCCTGGCTTGTCATTCCAATGTAAGATCTGTTTTGTACATCCCGACTTGTCCTTCCACTGTAAGATCTGTCTTGTACATCCTGGCTGTCCTTCCAATGTAAGATCTGTCTTGTACATCCTGGCTGTCCGTCCAATGTAAGATCTGTCTTGTACATCCCGGCTTGTCATTCCAATGTAAGATCTGTCTTGTACATCCTGGCTGTCCTTCCAATGTAAGATCTGTCTTGTACATCCCGGCTTGTCCTTCCACTGTATGATCTGTCTCGTACAGACATAGATTTCCTCTTGTCCTTCCAATGTAAGATCTGTCATGTACAGACATAGATTTCCTCTTGTCCTTCCAATGTAAGATCTGTCTTGTACATCCCGGCTTGTCCTTCGAATGTAATATCTGTCTTGTACATCCTGGCTGTCCTTCCAATGTAAGATCTGTCTTGTACAGACATAGATTTCCTCTTGTCCTTCCAATGTAAGATCTGTCTTGTACATCCTGGCTGTCCTTCCAATGTAAGATCTGTCGTGTACATCCCGGCTTGTCCTTCCAATGTAAGATCTGTCTTGTACATCCTGGCTGTCCTTCCAATGTAAGATCTGTCTTGTACATCCTGGCTTGTCATTCCAATGTAAGATCTGTCTTGTACATCCCGGCTTGTCCTTCCAATGTAAGATCGGTCTTGTACATCCCGGCTTGTCATTCCAATGTAAGATCTGTCTTGTACATCCCGACTTGTCATTCCAATGTAAGATCTGTCTTGTACATCCCGGCTTGTCCTTCCAATATAAGATCTGTCTTGTACATCCCGGCTTGTCATTCCAATGTAAGATCTGTCTTGTACATCCTGGCTGTCCTTCCAATGTAAGATCTGTCTTGTACATCCCGGCTTGTCATTCCAATGTAAGATCTGTCTTGTACATCCCGGCTTGTCATTCCAATGTAAGATCTGTCTTGTACATCCTGGCTGTCCTTCCAATGTAAGATCTGTCTTGTACATCCCGGCTTGTCATTCCAATGTAAGATCTGTCTTGTACATCCTGGCTTGTCCTTCCAATGTAAGATCTGTCTTGTACATCCCGGCTTGTCCTTCCAATGTAAGATCTGTCTTGTACATCCTGGCTGTCCTTCCAGTGTAAGATCTGTCTTGTAAATCCTGGCTGTCCTTCCAATGTAAGATCTGTCTTGTACATCCTGGCTGTCCTTCCAATGTAAGATCTGTCTTGTACATCCCGGCTTGTCCTTCCAATGTAAGATCTGTCTTGTACATCCTGGCTGTCCTTCCAATGTAAGATCTGTCTTGTACAGACATAGATTTCCTCTTGTCCTTCCAATGTAAGATCTGTCTTGTACATCCTGGCTTGTCCTTCCAATATAAGATCTGTCTTGTACATCCCGGCTTGTCATTCCAATATAAGATCTGTCTTGTACATCCCGGCTTGTCATTCCAATGTAAGATCTGTCTTGTACATCCTGGCTGTCCTTCCAATGTAAGATCTGTCTTGTACATCCTGGCTTGTCATTCCAATGTAAGATCTGTCTTGTACATCCCGGCTTGTCATTCCAATGTAAGATCTGTCTTGTACATCCTGGCTGTCCTTCCAGTGTAAGATCTGTCTTGTACATCCCGGCTTGTCCTTCCAATGTAAGATCTGTTTTGTACATCCTGGCTTGTCATTCCAATGTAAGATCTGTCTTGTACATCCTGGCTTGTCATTCCAATGTAAGATCTGTCTTGTACATCCCGGCTTGTCCTTCCACTGTAAGATCTGTCTTGTACATCCTGGCTGTCCTTCCAATGTAAGATCTGTCTTGTACATCCTGGCTGTCCGTCCAATGTAAGATCTGTCTTGTACATCCCGGCTTGTCATTCCAATGTAAGATCTGTCTTGTACATCCTGGCTGTCCTTCCAATGTAAGATCTGTCTTGTACATCCTGGCTGTCCTTCCAATGTAAGATCTGTCTTGTACATCCCGGCTTGTCCTTCCACTGTATGATCTGTCTCGTACAGACATAGATTTCCTCTTGTCCTTCCAATGTAAGATCTGTCTTGTACATCCCGGCTTGTCCTTCGAATGTAATATCTGTCTTGTACATCCTGGCTGTCCTTCCAATGTAAGATCTGTCTTGTACAGACATAGATTTCCTCTTGTCCTTCCAATGTAAGATCTGTCTTGTACATCCTGGCTGTCCTTCCAATGTAAGATCTGTCGTGTACATCCCGGCTTGTCCTTCCAATGTAAGATCTGTCTTGTACATCCTGGCTGTCCTTCCAATGTAAGATCTGTCTTGTACATCCTGGCTTGTCATTCCAATGTAAGATCTGTCTTGTACATCCCGGCTTGTCATTCCAATGTAAGATCTGTCTTGTACATCCCGGCTTGTCATTCCAATGTAAGATCTGTCTTGTACATCCCGACTTGTCATTCCAATGTAAGATCTGTCTTGTACATCCCGCCTTGTCCTTCCAATGTAAGATCTGTCTTGTACATCCCGGCTGTCCTTCCAATGTAAGATCTGTCTTGTACATCCCGGCTTGTCATTCCAATGTAAGATCTGTCTTGTACATCCTGGCTTGTCATTCCAATGTAAGATCTGTCTTGTACATCCCGGCTTGTCATTCCAATGTAAGATCTGTCTTGTACATCCTGGCTGTCCTTCCAATGTAAGATCTGTCTTGTACATCCTGGCTGTTCGTCCAATGTAAGATCTGTCTTGTACATCCCGGCTTGTCATTCCAATGTAAGATCTGTCTTGTACATCCTGGCTGTCCTTCCAATGTAAGATCTGTCTTGTACATCCTGGCTGTCCTTCCAATGTAAGATCTGTCTTGTACATCCTGGCTGTCCTTCCAATGTAAGATCTGTCTTGTACATGGCTGTTTAGTAGATTGTTGTACATCCTGGCTGTCCTTCCAATGTAAGATCTGTCTCGTACAGACATAGATTTCCTCTTGTCCTTCCAATGTAAGATCTGTCATGTACAGACATAGATTTCCTCTTGTCCTTCCAATGTAAGATCTGTCTTGTACATCCCGGCTTGTCCTTCCAATGTAAGATCTGTCTTGTACATCCCGGCTTGTCATTCCAATGTAAGATCTGTCTTGTACATCCTGGCTGTCCTTCCAATGTAAGATCTGTCTTGTACAGACATAGATTTCCTCTTGTCCTTCCAATGTAAGATCTGTCTTGTACATCCTGGCTTGTCCTTCCAATATAAGATCTGTCTTGTACATCCCGGTTGTTTTGGCTTGTCATTCCAATGTAAGATCTGTCTTGTACATCCCGACTTGTCCTTCCAATATAAGATCTGTCTTGTACATCCCGGCTTGTCATTCCAATGTAAGATCTGTCTTGTACATCCTGGCTGTCCTTCCAATGTAAGATCTGTCTTGTACATCCCGGCTTGTCATTCCAATGTAAGATCTGTCTTGTACATCCCGGCTTGTCATTCCAATGTAAGATCTGTCTTGTACATCCTGGCTGTCCTTCCAATGTAAGATCTGTCTTGTACATCCCGGCTTGTCCTTCCAATGTAAGATCTGTCTTGTACATCCTGGCTGTCCTTCCAATGTAAGATCTGTCTTGTACATCCTGGCTTGTCATTCCAATGTAAGATCTGTCTTGTACATCCTGGCTTGTTATTCCAATGTAAGATCTGTCTTGTACATCCGGCTTGTCCTTCCATGTAAGATCTGTCTTGTACATCTGGCTGTCCTTCCAATGTAAGATCTGTCTTGTACATCCGGCTGTCTTCCAATGTAAGATTGTCTTGTACATCCGGCTTGTCTTCCATGTAAGATCTGTCTTGTACATCCTGGCTGTCCTTCCAATGTAAGATCGTTTGTTGGTTGTTTTGTGTTGTTTGTTGTTGTTTTGTGTTGTCTTGTACATCCTGGCTTGTCCTTCCAATGTAGATCTGTCTTGTACATCCCGGCTTGTCCTTCCAATGTAAGTCTGTCTTGTACATCCTGGCTGTTTTGTGTTGTTTGTTGGTGTTTTGTGTGTTTGTTGGGTCCTTCCAATGTAAGATCTGTCTTGTACATCCCGGCTTGTCTTCCAATGTAAGATCTGTCTTGTACATCCTGGCTTGTCCTTCCAATGTAAGATCTGTCTTGTACATCCCGGCTTGTCCTTCCAATGTAAGATCTGTCTTGTACATCCTGGCTGTCCTTCCAATGTAAGATCTGTCTTGTAATCCTGGCTGTCCTTCCAATGTAAGATCTGTCTTGTACATGTTCCTCTTGTCCTTCCAATGTAAGATCTGTCTTGTACAGCTAGATTTCCTCTTGTCCTTCCAATGTAAGATCTGTCTTGTACAGTGTTTCCTCTTGTCCTTCCAATGTAAGATCTGTCTTGTACAGCATAGTTTCCTCTTGTCCTTCCAATGTAAGATCTGTCTTGTACAGTTTTCCTCTTGTCCTTCCAATGTAAGATCTGTCTTGTACAGTGTTCCCTCTTGTCATTCCAATGTAAGATCTGTCTTGTACACCTTTCCTTCCAATGTAAGATCTGTCTTGTACATTCCTCTTGTCCTTCCAATGTAAGATCTGTCTTGTACATCCTGGCTTGTCCTTCCAATGTAAGATCTGTCTTGTACATCCTGGCTTGTCATTCCAATGTAAGATCTGTCTTGTACATCCCGGCTTGTCATTCCAATGTAAGATCTGTCTTGTACATCCCGGCTTGTCATTCCAATGTAAGATCTGTCTTGTACATCCTGGCTGTCCTTCCAATGTAAGATCTGTCTTGTACATCCCGGCTTGTCCTTCCAATGTAAGATCTGTCTTGTACATCCCGGCTGTCCTTCCAATGTAAGATCTGTCTTGTACATCCCGGCTTGTCCTTCCAATGTAAGATCTGTCTTGTACATCCTGGCTTGTCCTTCCAATGTAAGATCTGTCTTGTACATCCTGGCTGTCCTTCCAATGTAAGATCTGTCTTGTACATCCTGGCTTGTCATTCCAATGTAAGATCTGTCTTGTACATCCTGGCTATGTAAGATCTGTTTTGTTTCCATGTAAGATCTGTCTTGTACATCCTGGCTTGTCCTTCCAATGTAAGATCTGTCTTGTACATCCTGGCTGTCCTTCCAATGTAAGATCTGTCTTGTACATCCTGGCTGTCCTTCCAATGTAAGATCTGTCTTGTACATCCCGGCTTGTCATTCCAATGTAAGATCTGTCTTGTACATCCTGGCTGTCCTTCCAATGTAAGATCTGTCTTGTACATCCTGGCTGTCCTTCCAATGTAAGATCTGTCTTGTACATCCCGGCTTGTCCTTCCACTGTATGATCTGTCTCGTACAGACATAGATTTCCTCTTGTCCTTCCAATGTAAGATCTGTCATGTACAGACATAGATTTCCTCTTGTCCTTCCAATGTAAGATCTGTCTTGTACATCCCGGCTTGTCCTTCGAATGTAATATCTGTCTTGTACATCCTGGCTGTCCTTCCAATGTAAGATCTGTCTTGTACAGACATAGATTTCCTCTTGTCCTTCCAATGTAAGATCTGTCTTGTACATCCTGGCTGTCCTTCCAATGTAAGATCTGTCTTGTACATCCCGGCTTGTCCTTCCAATGTAAGATCTGTCTTGTACATCCTGGCTGTCCTTCCAATGTAAGATCTGTCTTGTACATCCTGGCTTGTCATTCCAATGTAAGATCTGTCTTGTACATCCCGGCTTGTCCTTCCAATGTAAGATCGGTCTTGTACATCCCGGCTTGTCATTCCAATGTAAGATCTGTCTTGTACATCCCGACTTGTCATTCCAATGTAAGATCTGTCTTGTACATCCCGGCTTGTCCTTCCAATATAAGATCTGTCTTGTACATCCCGGCTTGTCATTCCAATGTAAGATCTGTCTTGTACATCCTGGCTGTCCTTCCAATGTAAGATCTGTCTTGTACATCCCGGCTTGTCATTCCAATGTAAGATCTGTCTTGTACATCCTGGCTGTCCTTCCAATGTAAGATCTGTCTTGTACATCCCGGCTTGTCATTCCAATGTAAGATCTGTCTTGTACATCCTGGCTTGTCCTTCCAATGTAAGATCTGTCTTGTACATCCCGGCTTGTCCTTCCAATGTAAGATCTGTCTTGTACATCCTGGCTGTCCTTCCAATGTAAGATCTGTCTTGTACATCCTGGCTGTCCTTCCAATGTAAGATCTGTCTTGTACATCCTGGCTTGTCCTTCCAATGTAAGATCTGTCTTGTACATCCTGGCTGTCCTTCCAATGTAAGATCTGTCTTGTACATCCCGGCTTGTCCTTCCAATGTAAGATCTGTCTCGTACAGACATAGATTTCCTCTTGTCCTTCCAATGTAAGATCTGTCATGTACAGACATAGATTTCCTCTTGTCCTTCCAATGTAAGATCTGTCTTGTACATCCCGGCTTGTCCTTCCAATGTAAGATCTGTCTTGTACATCCCGGCTTGTCATTCCAATGTAAGATCTGTCTTGTACATCCCGGCTTGTCATTCCAATGTAAGATCTGTCTTGTACATCCTGGCTGTCCTTCCAATGTAAGATCTGTCTTGTACAGACATAGATTTCCTCTTGTCCTTCCAATGTAAGATCTGTCTTGTACATCCTGGCTTGTCCTTCCAATGTAAGATCTGTCTTGTACATCCTGGCTTGTCCTTCCAATGTAAGATCTGTCTTGTACATCCTGGCTTGTCCTTCCAATGTAAGATCTGTCTTGTACATCCGGCTTGTCCTTCCAATGTAAGATCTGTCTTGTACATCCCGGCTTGTCATTCCAATGTAAGATCTGTCTTGTACATCCTGGCTGTCCTTCCAATGTAAGATCTGTCTTGTACATCCTGGCTTGTCATTCCAATGTAAGATCTGTCTTGTACATCCCGGCTTGTCATTCCAATGTAAGATCTGTCTTGTACATCCTGGCTGTCCTTCCAGTGTAAGATCTGTCTTGTACATCCCGGCTTGTCCTTCCAATGTAAGATCTGTTTTGTACATCCTGGCTTGTCATTCCAATGTAAGATCTGTCTTGTACATCCTGGCTTGTCATTCCAATGTAAGATCTGTCTTGTACATCCCGGCTTGTCCTTCCACTGTAAGATCTGTCTTGTACATCCTGGCTGTCCTTCCAATGTAAGATCTGTCTTGTACATCCTGGCTGTCCGTCCAATGTAAGATCTGTCTTGTACATCCCGGCTTGTCATTCCAATGTAAGATCTGTCTTGTACATCCTGGCTGTCCTTCCAATGTAAGATCTGTCTTGTACATCCGGCTGTTTTGTGTTGTTTGTTGTTGTGTTGTTTGTGTGTTTTTTGTCCTTCCAATGTAAGATCTGTCTTGTACATCCTGGCTTGTCCTTCCAATGTAAGATCTGTCTTGTACATCCTGGCTGTTTTGTGTTGTTTGTTTTGTCCTTCCAATGTAAGATCTGTCTTGTACATCCTGGCTGTCCTTCCAATGTAAGATCTGTCTTGTACATCCGGCTTGTCATTCCAATGTAAGATCTGTCTTGTACATCCTGGCTGTCCTTCCAATGTAAGATCTGTCTTGTACATCCCGGCTTGTCCTTCCAATGTAAGATCTGTCTCTTACAGTGTTTCCTCTTGTCCTTCCAATGTAAGATCTGTCATGTACAGACATAGATTTCCTCTTGTCCTTCCAATGTAAGATCTGTCTTGTACATCCCGGCTTGTCCTTCCAATGTAAGATCTGTCTTGTACATCCTGGCTGTCCTTCCAATGTAAGATCTGTCTTGTACATCCCGGCTTGTCATTCCAATGTAAGATCTGTCTTGTACATCCTGGCTGTCCTTCCAATGTAAGATCTGTCTTGTACATCCCGGCTTGTCTTCCAATGTAAGATCTGTCTTGTACATCCGGCTGTCCTTCCAATGTAAGATCTGTCTTGTACATCCGGCTGTCCTTCCAATGTAAGATCTGTCTTGTACATCCTGGCTGTCCTTCCATGTAATATGTGTCTTGTACATCCCGGCTTGTCCTTCCAATGTAAGATCTGTCTTGTACATCCTGGCTGTCCTTCCATGTGTTGTTGTTTGGTGTTTATGTAAGATCTGTCTTGTACATCCTGGCTTGTCCTTCCAATGTAAGATCTGTCTTGTACATCCTGGCTGTCCTTCCAATGTAAGATCTGTCTTGTACATCTGGCTTGTCTTTGTTTGTCCTTCCATGTAAGATCTGTCTTGTACATCCTGGCTTGTCCTTCCAATGTAAGATCTGTCTTGTACATCCTGGCTGTCCTTCCAATGTAAGATCTGTCTTGTACATCCTGGCTGTCTTCCAATGTAAGATCTGTCTTGTACATCCTTGTCCTTCCAATGTAAGATCTGTCTTGTACATCTGGCTGTCCTTCCAATGTAAGATCTGTCTTGTACATCCCGGCTGTCCTTCCAATGTAAGATCTGTCTTGTACATCCGGCTTGTCCTTCCAATGTAAGATCTGTCTTGTACATCCTGGCTGTCCTTCCAATGTAAGATCTGTCTTGTACATGGCTGTTTATGTAGATTGTTCCTGGCTTGTCCTTCCAATGTAAGATCTGTCTTGTACATCCCGGCTGTCCTTCCAATGTAAGATCTGTCTTGTACAGACATAGATTTCCTCTTGTCCTTCCAATGTAAGATCTGTCTTGTACAGACATAGATTTCCTCTTGTCCTTCCAATGTAAGATCTGTCTTGTACAGACATAGATTTCCTCTTGTCCTTCCAATGTAAGATCTGTCTTGTACAGACATAGATTTCCTCTTGTCCTTCCAATGTAAGATCTGTCTTGTACAGACATAGATTTCCTCTTGTCCTTCCAATGTAAGATCTGTCTTGTACAGACATAGATTTCCTCTTGTCCTTCCAATGTAAGATCTGTCTTGTACAGACATAGATTTCCTCTTGTCCTTCCAATGTAAGATCTGTCTTGTACAGACATAGATTTCCTCTTGTCCTTCCAATGTAAGATCTGTCTTGTACAGTGTTTCCTCTTGTCCTTCCAATGTAAGATCTGTCTTGTACATCCCGGCTTGTCCTTCCAATGTAAGATCTGTCTTGTACATCCTGGCTGTCCTTCCAATGTAAGATCTGTCTTGTACATCCTGGCTTGTCATTCCAATGTAAGATCTGTCTTGTACATCCTGGCTTGTCCTTCCAATGTAAGATCTGTCTTGTACATCCCGGCTTGTCATTCCAATGTAAGATCTGTCTTGTACATCCTGGCTTGTCATTCCAATGTAAGATCTGTCTTGTACATCCCGGCTTGTCCTTCCAATGTAAGATCTGTCTTGTACATCCTGGCTTGTCATTCCAATGTAAGATCTGTCTTGTACATCCTGGCTTGTCATTCCAATGTAAGATCTGTCTTGTACATCCCGGCTTGTCATTCCAATGTAAGATCT
>JABXNX010003685.1:12500-24247 GCA_014843695.1 Archivesica marissinica | reverse complement strand
TAGACTGGAGTATGTACATTGATGGTGTTGGAAGGGGAGTAGGTAGACTGGAGTATGTACATTGATGGTGTTGGACGGGAGTGGGTAGACTGGAGTATGTACATTGATGGTGTTGGAAGGGAGTGGGTAGACTGGAGTATGTACATTGATGGTGTTGGAAGGGAGTGGGTAGACTGGAGTATGTACATTGATGGTGTTGGAAGGGAGTGGGTAGACTGGAGTATGTACATTGATGGTGTTGGAAGGGAGTGGGTAGACTGGAGTATGTACATTGATGGTGTTGGAAGGGAGTGGGTAGACTGGAGTATGTACATTGATGGTGTTGGACGGGAGTGGGTAGACTGGAGTATGTACATTGATGGTGTTGGACGGGAGTGGGTAGACTGGAGTATGTACATTGATGGTGTTGGACGGGAGTGGGTAGACTGGAGTATGTACATTGATGGTGTTGGAAGGGAGTAGGTAGACTGGAGTATGTACATTGATGGTGTTGGAAGGGGAGTAGGTAGACTGGAGTATGTACATTGATGGTGTTGGACGGGAGTGGGTAGACTGGAGTATGTACATTGATGGTGTTGGAAGGGAGTGGGTAGACTGGAGTATGTACATTGATGGTGTTGGAAGGGAGTAGGTAGACTGGAGTATACATTGATTGGGTAGACTGGAGTATGTACATTGATGGTGTTGGAAGGGAGTGGGTAGACTGGAGTATGTACATTGATGGTGTTGGAAGGGAGTGGGTAGACTGGAGTATGTACATTGATGGTGTTGGAAGGGAGTGGGTAGACTGGAGTATGTACATTGATGGTGTTGGAAGGGAGTGGGTAGACTGGAGTATGTACATTGATGGTGTTGGACGGGAGTGGGTAGACTGGAGTATGTACATTGATGGTGTTGGAAGGGAGTGGGTAGACTGGAGTATGTACATTGATGGTGTTGGAAGGGAGTGGGTAGACTGGAGTATGTACATTGATGGTGTTGGAAGGGAGTGGGTAGACTGGAGTATGTACATTGATGGTGTTGGAAGGGAGTGGTAGACTGGAGTATGTACATTGATGGTGTTGGAAGGGAGTGGGTAGACTGGAGTATGTACATTGATGGTGTTGGAAGGGAGTGGGTAGACTGGAGTATGTACATTGATGGTGTTGGAAGGGAGTGGTAGACTGGAGTATGTACATGATGGTGTTGGACGGGAGTGGGTAGACTGGAGTATGTACATTGATGGTGTTGGACGGGAGTGGGTAGACTGGAGTATGTACATTGATGGTGTTGGAAGGGAGTGGGTAGACTGGAGTATGTACATTGATGGTGTTGGAAGGGGAGTAGGTAGACTGGAGTATGTACATTGATGGTGTTGGAAGGGAGTGGGTAGACTGGAGTATGTACATTGATGGTGTTGGAAGGGGAGTAGGTAGACTGGAGTATGTACATTGATGGTGTTGGAAGGGGAGTAGGTAGACTGGAGTATGTACATTGATGGTGTTGGAAGGGAGTGGGTAGACTGGAGTATGTACATTGATGGTGTTGGAAGGGGAGTGGGTCAGTGGGTAGACTGGAGTATGTACATTGATGGTGTTGGAAGGGAGTGGGTAGACTGGAGTATGAATGAGACCTGGACAAGATGTGTTTGTTTGCTTTGGGTTTTAAAGTTGCACCAAGAGCGTAGGTCAGATGGCAACTCTCTAGCTATAATTGATGGAGGTGGGTGCCAGGTGCCCTTCCGAGCGGTATTTCAAGCACGGACAGGTAGTTGTTCAGCAGTGATCATTCTAGAGGGCGTTGTGGGCGAAATAGTCGTCCTAGGCACAGGGATTCGGCACGTTTGGGGGTACTAGTATATATATTTAAGAACAGGGATTCTACTCTGTGGGATGTCAGATTTCGCATCGATCAGTAATCTGAAACAATTTTGTACAAAGCTGTCCAAATATAACGCCTATCCCGAGTCTTTATATTGTTCTTCAAATAAAACACAACTTTAAGCTGCATGCATGTATACTTTGCAAACAATTGCCACAGACATTGGCCATAGCAGGTCACATTTCCATACTAGGACACGGGTTCTGTCAGCAGCAAAAAAAATCTTCGATGGGAGAGTTTTAACAGTGAATAACATTATCAATAAAATGTGTTTCCACTAACGTGTAGGTTTATTCGGCGAAAATGTACGTCAAAAAGAGATTTCGTAGAATTTTTCAATTTGTTTTTCAATTTGTCAAGTTCGTGGTGAAACGAGCGTTCTGATTGGATTATTAGAATGTAACTAGATGTTTGTTTATTTTATGAAGAATAATTAACAATTTTCATACAAAATTTTGTCCAGTAAGATACACTGGCCCATTATAAAGCACTCCTTCTATTCAACTGTTCTATTTAATACTGTGCATTTTAACCATATTTTGTTGACATTTATTAAATAACACCATTTAAGGATGCGATCACGCGCTATCTCACTTCTCCCAAAAAATCTGACCCAGAATAAACCCTGCCTGGAAGAACCACCGACCTATCGCAAACCAGCTGTAGGGTACACCGATCTACATAAAAAACCAGCTGTAGGGTACACCGATCTACATAAAAAAACAGCTGTAGGGTACACCGATCTACATAAAAAAACCAGCTGTAGGGTACACCGATCTACATAAAAACCAGCTGTAGGGTACACCGATCTACATAAAAAACCAGCTGTATGGTACACCGATCTACATAAAAAACCAGCTGTAGGGTACACTGATCTACATAAAAAAACAGTTGTAGGGTACACCGATCTACATAAAAAACCAGCTGTAGGGTACACCGATCTACATAAAAAACCAGCTGTAGGGTACACCAATCTACATAAAAAACCAGCTATAGGGTACACCGATCTACATAAAAAACCAGCTGTAGGGTACACCGATCTACATAAAAAACCAGCTGTAGGGTACACCGACCTATCGCAAACCAGCTGTAGGGTACACCGATCTACATAAAAAACCAGCTGTAGGGTACACCGATCTACATAAAAAACCTAAACATTAAAAAGCACAGATTTATTTCACAAGTGGACTCATTAACATACAGACAACTTATAATCAAATAAATGTGAACACAAAATTAACAACAAAGCTAAAGCACCTGCCTGATACAGATTTATTTCACAATAAAGCACTTGCAGGATACAGATTTATTTCACAATAAAGCACCTGCAGGATACAGATTTATTTCACAAAGTCTAGAGGGGCAGAACTATTATGTACAATACACTTGCTATCTTCAATACATATCTTCACTTCAATCAAAACTTAATGACAGCTGTGCTAAATTATTCATTGTTCCTAATTTATCTAATTATTAATGACAAGAGAAATGACCATTTAATGGTCAGTCATTACAATTTGAAAGCTGTTACTGCCTAAATGCATGACATCCCATTTGGCATTTGGGTAACTGTTGGTGGTGGTGTTTTACGTTTATTTATCGTCGCTACCGGTTGCCCATATGAGCGACTTCTCCTGAAGAGATTAGTCATTTTAGATATTTGGAGGATAGTGCAATGATACAGACAGAGACCCATTCCAGAGTCTCCTCTGGTTCTTTTATGTGCACAGTGTAAAGCACCGACACAAGGGTCAGACAGGGGATCGAACCTGCGATCCCTGGATTACCAGTCCAACGTGTTAACCACTGTCGACTATTATATACAGACGCTTGGGGTCTGGACAAGTAGTTTCGGGTTCAAAGCCAAATTTTGTATTAGTAATTGTTGCAGTGCTTTACAAGAACTAGATCTGAACATAAGATTTTTGCGACTGATAAAAAAAACGTTGATTGAATATACACCGAGCAGTACTTTTATGATTACAAATAAACAAATAAATAAATAAACTGTTATTCACAATTAATAATACAGATCTATACCTTATAAATACATTGTGTATTTTAAGTCCATTTTAAAGTTTAAACTGTTTTGAAAAAATTCATACATGTCATCAAATGTGTCAAAAAACAAAAAGCGTATTATTTCAGTCTAATAACCTGCAATGTTACGCTTAATGATCTTTGAAAAAAGGACTTTTAGATATATATAGATAAAGGATTAGATATAACATCGGAAACTATGTACTGGAAATTCAATCTTTGCTTAAATGCAAAATTTATTCAATATACATTTTGTTCCTAGCAGAATGTATATACCGTCTCCGTGGCCTAGTGGTTAAGGCGTCCGCCTACGGAGCGGGAGGTCAAAGGTTCGAACCTCGTCCGGGGTTAGTTCTGATATGGCCGGTTGGTGAGCCGCCAGCTAGTTAAATAATGCTTACCGATTGCCTACCAGCCTGGTGCACAAGCATAGGATTCGGGAAGTACTGATGTTCATAAAAAAAGATGTGTCTCATAAGTCAGGCTGCTGGCCCTTTAAATAGGGGTGACACCATAACAAACAAACACACAATACAGTGCAACCTCTCAATCCAGAACCCCTACAAAGTCCAAAACAAGACAATTTAACTGGTCCCGATAGCCCCCCTCCGCCCCCCCCCCCCCCCCCGGTTCTTGCTCAATACCTACTGAATCAAAGTACCGGTAATTGACTGGTGGGTCCGAAGAATCTACGATTTCTCTGTATGGGAAAAGTTTAAAGAAATATACAAATTCAAATATCAACAATCTCTTTTGATTGGCTTCTGATCGAACCAGAGTTGCCATCCCCAATTTTAATATTTACATTGGCTAGTACAGAACTATCACAATATATTTATGACAAGGTTATCCAATAAAAATGCTGGAAACTGCATTGAAGCTTAATAAATATCAATATTGACAAAACCCTTCAGGATTTATCAACATATAAACTTACTTATCATACACTGTACTTACTTATGTATAAAAGTCAACACTGTTGAACCCAGACAGTACAGAATAGTAATCTAGACTAGCAATTGGTTTGTTTTGAGAAGACTAGATGTCTCCACCAAACGCGTGGGGGTGTTTGTACATGTTTGGGAGTGGTTGGACAATGTTATGGTGGTATGGGGAATGTTTGGGAGTGGTTGGACAATGCTATGATGGTATGGGGGAAGTTTGGGAGTGGTTGGACAATGCTATGATGGTATGGGGTATGTTTGGGAGTGGTTGGACAATGTTATGATGGTATGGGGAATGTTTGGACAATGCTATGATGGTATGGGGGAAGTTTGGGAGTGGTTGGACAATGCTATGATGGTATGGGAATGTTTGGGAGTGGTTGGACAATGCTATGATGGTATGGGGTATGTTTGGGAGTGGTTGGACAATGCTATGATGGTATGGGGAAGTTTGGGAGTGGTTGGACAATGTTATGATGGTATGGGGAATGTTTGGGAGTGGTTGGACAATGTTATGATGGTATGGGGTAAGTTTGGAGTGGTTGGACAATGTTATGATGGTATGGGGTATGTTTGGGAGTGGTTGGACAATGTTATGATGTATGGGGTATGTTTGGGAGTGGTTGGACAATGCTATGATGGTATGGGGTATGTTTGGGAGTGGTTGGACAATGTTATGATGGTATGGGGTATGTTTGGGAGTGGTTGGACAATGTTATGATGGTATGGGGTATGTTTGGGAGTGGTTGGACAATGTTATGATGGTATGGGGTATGTTTGGGAGTGGTTGGACAATGTTATGATGGTATGGGGTATGTTTGGGAGTGGTTGGACAATGTTATGATGGTATGGGGTATGTTTGGGAGTGGTTGGACAATGTTATGATGGTATGGGGTATGTTTGGGAGTGGTTGGACAATGTTATGATGGTATGGGGTATGTTTGGGAGTGGTTGGACAATGTTATGATGGTATGGGGTATGTTTGGGAGTGGTTGGACAATGTTATGATGGTATGGGGTATGTTTGGGAGTGGTTGGACAATGTTATGATGGTATGGGGTATGTTTGGGAGTGGTTGGACAATGTTATGATGGTATGGGTATGTTTGGGAGTGGTTGGACAATGCTATGATGGTATGGGGTATGTTTGGGAGTGGTTGGACAATGCTATGATGGTATGGGGTATGTTTGGGAGTGGTTGGACAATGTTATGATGGTATGGGGTATGTTTGGGAGTAGTTGGACACTGCTATGATGGTATGGGGTATGTTTGGGAGTAGTTGGACACTGCTATGATGGTATGGGGTATGTTTGGGAGTGGTTGGACAATGTTATGATGGTATGGGGTATGTTTGGGAGTGGTTGGACAATGCTATGATGGTATGGGGTATGTTTGGGAGTGGTTGGACAATGTTATGATGGTATGGGGAATGTTTGGGAGTGGTTGGACAATGCTATGATGGTATGGGGTATGTTTGGGAGTGGTTGGACAATGTTATGATGGTATGGGGGAAGTTTGGGAGTGGTTGGACAATGCTATGATGGTATGGGGGGAAGCCCTGGGTTAATGAGAAGTACCGGTAGTTGTTTTAGAAGAGATTTGGGGTTTCAACTAAGTTGATATGTGACCACAGAGCCATTTAATACAATAGTTGACTGACAGACGCATAGACAACATGTATCCATTTAATACAATAGTTGACTGATAGACGCACGTATGGTATACTATATCTAAAGATGTTACACAGGTAATCAGGAAATCCATCAACTAACGTACGACACATCTGCAACTACATTGTATGTTTGGTAACAGCTAATCCATGTGACACTCTCTCTGGCAGCTTATTTACTCCTTCCGCTGACTATCTATGGTAATGAAGACTTTCCGCAGACAAACCATATAGAAGAGCATGTGACATTACCCAAAGTGATTACCACAATAAGCCGAGACAAATGTCATTATCTATGGTAATGAAGACTTTCCGCAGACAAACCATATAGAAGAGCATGTGACAATACCCAAAGTGATTACCACAATAAGCCGAGACAAATGTCATTATCTATGGTAATGAAGACTTTCCGCAGACAAACCATATAGAGGAGCATGTGACAATACCCAAAGTGATTACCACAATAAGCCGAGACAAATGTCATTATCTATGGTAATGAAGACATTCCGCTGACATATAGAAGAGCATGTGACAATACCCAAAGTGATTACCACAATAAGCCGAGACAAATGTCATTATCTCTGGTAATAAAGACAGAATATGGCACGAGTGCTGCAAGGTGAACTGATTGACTTATCAGCTGATACTCAGTGGAGCAATTATTTCTTAATAATATCAATCAATATAACCACCAGTAGACGGGCATTGTGCAATATAAGTGAGACATGCAGGGTTTATAAATTGCGATACAAAACAAATACTAGTACTAAATTTTGTGTATTGGCGAAAATATTTGGTGCAATTTTTTTGGATGAAAAATGTTTTGTCAAATACATGGCTTCAAATATTTATCAATGAGCTATATGGCTCTCAGTTGGTTCAAAGTTTTTCAAATTGGCTCCAGTTTTTTTCAATTGGCAAAAGAAGTGGTGAAGACAAAAATTCAGACAGAGGGAACCCGGGACATGCAGAAAACACTACAAGACTGTCAACTAGTTGTTTATCCTCAAAACAGAAATTCTAAAAGTGAGAATGCTCAATACTTCTTCATAATTGGTCAGCATTTTTCATTAATTTTACCATTTCAAATGTGTCTTTGTCTGTGTGGTACTCTACACTATCTACCACTGGTAACCAGGGATGATTTTAGAGGGTGATGTTGGCGAAATAATCGCCCTAGGGACCGTTACCTAATAAATTTCAGCTGGATTTACAATGCACAGTATCACCATTAAATACAATTGAATAAAAGGAGATCTTTATAATGGGCCAGTGTATCTAACTGGACAAAATTTTGTATGAAAATTAAAAAAAATATATAATTGGAGAAATGCCCCCCTTCAGGGTGGGTCCCTAGGGCAAATATTTCGTCCAAATCACCCTCTAGAATGAGCCCTGTCTTCAAGTAACAAAAAATCTCAAAAGCAAAATAACATCAAAGTCTGATGGACCAGACAATGGCTGACTAAAAAACAACAATGAAAATGTGGGTATGTTGATTCCTGGAATTCCGTGAATGCAATCAGACTATTCTGATCAAGCAACATGTAGCATAAGCACACAGATAGGGGATTCATTACACTTTCAAAGTCAAGAGTCAATGACCCTTGAGATTTTGGACCCTTGAGATCAAAATCTCAAAAGTGAGTCAGATTTTTCAATAGTCAATATGCATGTTGGTACTTTCCGTACTGGTTTTTTTTTTCTGGTTTTGGGTGCAACCGGATCAGCCTGCCACTGGATGTGCAGTGCTGTAATTTTGTTATCAGATTAGAGAAAACATTGACTAATTTGTTTAGCTTTGAATCAGGGTTTAGGACAATACAAGTATTCAAGTTTCATGTTACTTTGTGGCGTCCAGTGGTACAGCGTCGGATTTGGAATCGAACGGTCCGGGTTCGATACTCGGTCAGGCCATGCATGTAGTGTCATTGAGCAAGGCACCTCACACACATTGTTTAGTTCTTGTTAACCACTCAGGTCGGCTGAGCATGCACAGGAAAACATTTCTAGGTCCCCACAAAGGGTTTGACATAAATGGAACATACAATCATGCAACTTGTATAGCTCTGCATTGTATCCAAGTTACATGTCACCAATTGATCATAAGTAGTTGATTTCAACATCTGAAACTTCCTGGGTCCTGCACCCAGATTAGCCTTGACAAACCAATAGAAATGTTGATTATGCACATTTTAGCTGATTTTATTATTCCCGAAATCGGTACGAAGCGGATCGAGTACGGTTCCACGATATTGTAAAGCATGATTTTCTGAAATAAAGCTGACATATTCAATCTCTATGAATCATTAATTTTAAACACATTTTTATGCATACCCCGGTATGTATAATTAGTATCATTTGCGAAATCAACTAAAACACCGAAATTTTAGTTGCCATTTCTATCGCAAAATCGCCATTTGGCTCTTGTGGCGACTGACAGCGTGGCCCCTGATTATCATCACGAGTAAAGGGGATTTTTGATCAGCTGTCACAAACTGGGACGGATCAGAAAATGTCTATTCATAATGCAAGATAGCGATGTGAACACTCGCAATTACTCTGATCATATATTTAGACAGACTCCGCCCTCTGGTCGTATTCCACATGCAGATTAGAATAATTTTAGCTGCTGAGAAAATGTTCGATGACGCATGACCAGTGTTACTTGTTCCTGGCAATGTACATGTAGTAGTACATAACGCACTCGTATGGATTTTGAATGTTCATACACTGCAAACAATTTCAAGTGACAACATTTTACATATCATTCATAAATGTCTCATGAATACAAGTTTACTTTTTGAGTAAGGTCATTAAAACAGAGGCACCTTGCTCCCAGTAATCCGGAATGACGTCACCAGTTTACACCTAACTGTGGAAATTGTCGAGCATGGGTCCAGAAATTTCTTACAACGTGAGCATATATGTAGATACGTGTATGTAAACAACAGCTCTTTTTAACAAAACAATATAAATAAGGAACATTTACTTTAATAACAGGCTAAATGTATCATTTTCACTCAAAATTCAGTTGTTGGACAAACGTTTGTCTACATGTACATGTACAAATGTATATACTGTTTCTACAACATTAGCATTTAGTTTGACTTAGACAAACACATGGGGCATAAGAAGTCATCATTCCTCCTAATTACTCTTGACTAGGTGCAGAACCGTAAATGGACCCATCTATCCTCACACACAACACACGTACACAACCATGAACCACAACCTCTGTGGCAACACATGGATGGACCTGGAGGCTAAAAAACTGTAAATTAATATTTTTCACTTGTGTATATTATGTTATATTTCGGGTTTTACGCCTGCATCAGCACCATTTTGAGCTATATCGCCGGCGGGCAGTTTACCTAACAACACCTTTCCTGGGCATGCTCCAGCGGTTAACCAGTACTTGGGTGCACCAACCTCCGTAAGAAACTGCCAACTTTTTCATATAAATGAGACACGGCCTGAGCCCACTTATGAGACACGGCCTGAGCCCACTTGTGTATAATAACGGACGAAACTCATAAACATGGAAGCGGGAGATTATGATGACATTATTTATTCATAAATATATTGGCGTTAAGTAGACAAAGTATATGTCATTTTGGACATTGTTTTGCTGATTTCTTTAAAAGATATTATTAATAAGGGGACATGAATTGGAATAGTAAAATTGGTGAAAACTGGGGTAGGTTTCACCGTTTATTTACCTGACTTATTTTGACAATTAACCAATTCAGCAAGCAAGAGGCATTGGAATTCAATGTCGACATCAAAGTTTTCGAGGTATGAAAAAAAATTGAAAACGAGGACTACCTAGATTTGGCAAGGACCACCTTATTTTCAAATCTGGTAGTCCTGCTGGCTACCTCTTAAAAATGTTAGTGTCGAGGCCTGTTGACTAGTAAGATTACTGAGTTAGCATCTGGGTTTAGCATCTTACAAGTAAGTTTTGTGTTATTTTGTAACTTGCATATTCCTACATCAGGGCCCACACGGGGGAGTTTGAGCCATAAAATAGGAAGTGTACAGGTGGATTTTTAAAATTATTTTATTTTGTTTGTGTAAATGTTGACATTTAATAATATGTTGGGAGCCTAGGGGTTGTTGGAAAATCACTTACATGTATAATTTTAAATATATTGGTCTTTAAATTGAACTAATATCTTTAAATTTTAAAGTGTTATATTATGTTACTTCAGTTTGGTGTAAAGTCTACTTGTGCCAAAGCTGTCAGGTCTGTTGTTGGCTTTTGGATCTTAGAAAGCAATTCTCCCAAGACTCTAAAATAGATCTAATTGTATGTATGTATGTATGTTCCATTAATGTCAAACCCCTTGCGGGGACGTAGACATGTTTTCCTGGGCAAGCTTAGCCGACCTAAGTGGTTAATCAGTACTAAGCAATGTATGTGAGGTGCCTTGCTCAATGACACTACATACGTGGCCTGACCGAGTATCGAACCCAGGACCGATCAATTCCAAATCCGATGTTCTACCACTGGACCACGGATGCCACACATTGACGAGTTTTGTAATTGAACTTTTTTAGAGGGAGGTATAATTCATAGATTCAGAATTACTCGGGCGATTCACAGAAACCATTTTGACAAGCTGCCATTAATCTGATTGTTTGGGACTATTCAAGTTCATTTATCTATTTACAAAAATAATTAGTCGAAATTACTTTCCATTTGCTTTTAATTTTCGACAGACATCTAATGTTTACACCATTTGCGAAAAGATCAATCTTTGAATTTGATCTTCAAACAGCCGCCGATGCAATATCAGCCAATTAACCCCGGGCAATCATAGCACAGAACAAACGATAATTCATTATATCTAAATTGCCGATTTCATAACCCAATAACACCCAGCGTAATATTGCGAATTAACCCCCGCCCCCGTGTGTCAAATGATTTTGGAAACCGGGCTACCAGTCAAAAAATTTCATCGCATATGGCTCTAGTTGCGAATGGTAGCGTGGTGTCCATTTCAAATGTTTACATTCTGCAAGTGTAGCGTCCAGTGGTAGAGCATCGGATATATAATGGATGGTACCAGGTTTGATCTTTAAGCCTGCACAGGAAAATATGTTTTAGGTCCAGCATAAGATTATATATAAATGGACAGTAGAGGTTATCTTCCTCTTCAAGGTGGTGAAAGGGCACATACCTGCAATAAACATTGAACACTACTTAAAACCGCTCAGACCTAAGCGAAC
>JABXNX010003685.1:0-2500 GCA_014843695.1 Archivesica marissinica | reverse complement strand
AATCATGGCTCGAGGCGATACCACTTTTCTTAGATCACAACTTCGAGCTCAAGTGATTTGATTGGTTGATATTGAGATTTACACTCAGCCGAGTCAATCAGAATTTTGAGACTGAGTTTGAGATTGGAGAACATATTTATAATATTCCAGTCAGCACTCTATCAGTAAGCACATTGATAACAATAAAAAAATACCAAAGAGTTAAGTGTAGCTCATTATAAATGATACAAGGCCTTGCCTTAGAAACTTTTCTCCAATCTCAAACTTAGTCTCGAGCGTTCTGGTTGGTTGTAATAAGAGCAAATCTCAGACTAGACAAATTATGTCACTTGAGATAGAGTTTGAGAAAAGGTTTTCCGACCCGAAACAAACAATTCAGCAATGTGCCTTATTGTTACCGCAATAAAACTTTAGCACCAAAAACCAGTCATTTGTCGTATATTAATTACACTAGACGGTCATGGTGATAAAAGAATTTTCGTACGCCAACACATGCTACGTTGACAGTCTGACATCGCCTTGTGTGTTGCATACCTTTTATGTTAAGATTAACTAGGGTGTATATAATCTGTATTAATACAGGCACCCTATAATTAATAATATACACTAATTCGCTTCTTCCGTCACATAGCAGATGAACAAGACTGGACTTACTAATGACACATTCGGCATATCTCGGTCACATGACAAGTGAACCAGACTGGATGTACTAGTGACACATTCGGCATGACCCGGTCACATGACAAGTGAACCAGACTGGACGTACTAGTGACACATTCGGCATCACCCGGTCACATGACAAGTGAACCAGACTGGACATAATAGTGGCACATTCGGCATCACCCGGTCACATGACAAGTGAACCAGACTGGACGTACTAGTGACACATTCGGCATCACCCGGTCACATGACAAGTGAACCAGACTGGATATAGTAGTGACACATTCGGCATGTCCCGGTCACATGACAAGTCAACCAGACTGGATGTACTAGTGACACATTCGGCATGACCCGGTCACATGACAAGTGAACCAGACTGGATATAGTAGTGACACATTCGGCATGACCCGGTCACATGTCAAGTGAACCAGACTGGACATAGTAGTGACACATTCGGCATGTCCCGGTCACATGACGAGTGAACCAGACTGGACATAGTAGTGACACATTCGGCATGTCTCGGTCACATGACGAGTGAACCAGACTGGACATAGTAGTGACACATTCGGCATGTCCCGGTCACATGACAAGTGAACCAGACTGGACATACTAGTGACACATTCAGCATGTCCCGATCACATGACAAGTGAACCACACTGGACATAGTAGTGACACATTCGGCATGTCCCGGTCACATGACGAGTGAACCAGACTGGACATAGTAGTGACACATTCGGCATCACCCGGTCACATGACAAGTGAACCAGACTGGATATAGTAGTGACACATTCGGCATGTCCCGGTCACATGACAAGTCAACCAGACTGGATATAGTAGTGACACATTCGGCATGACCCGGTCACATGACAAGTGAACCAGACTGGATATAGTAGTGACACATTCGGCATCACCCGGTCACATGACAAGTGAAACAGACTGGACATAGTAGTGACACATTCGGCATGTCCCGGTCACATGACGAGTGAACCAGACTGGACATAGTAGTGACACATTCGGCATGTCTCGGTCACATGACGAGTGAACCAGACTGGACATAGTAGTGACACATTCGGCATGTCCCGGTCACATGACAAGTGAACCAGACTGGACATACTAGTGACACATTCAGCATGTCCCGGTCACATGACAAGTGAACCACACTGGACATAGTAGTGACACATTCGGCATGTCCCGGTCACATGACGAGTGAACCAGACTGGATATAGTAGTGACACATTCGGCATGACCCGGTCACATGACAAGTGAACCAGACTGGACATAGTAGTGACACATTCGGCATGTCTCGGTCACATGACGAGTGAACCAGACTGGACATACTAGTGACACATTCGGTATGTCCCGGTCACGATTTCCATGTTTTATTTATAGAAGGCGACATCTGAACTAATTCTCACTAGGATATCACTGTATCCGATAACGTGTGTCGCTCTATAGCAACGTGTGTCGCTCTATAACAACGTGTGTCGCTCTATAACAACGTGTGTCGCTCTATAACAACGTGTGTCGCTCTATAACAATGTGTGTCGCTCTATAACAACGTGTGTCGCTCTATAACACCGTGTGTCGCTCTATAACAACGTGTGTCGCTCTATAACAACGTGTGTATGTATGTGTGTATGTCTGTATGTATGTATGTGTGTATGTCTGTATGTATGTATGTATGTATGTATGTATGTCTGTATGTCTGTATGTCGGTATGTCGGTATGTCGGTATGTCGGTATGTCGGTATGTCGGTATGTCGGTATGTCGGTATGTCGGTATGTCGGTATGTCGGTATGTCGGTATGTCGGTATGTCGGTATGTCGGTATGTCGGTATG
>JABXNX010000085.1:84466-128557 GCA_014843695.1 Archivesica marissinica | reverse complement strand
AGAGAGAGAGAGGTGACAGAGAGGTGGAGGGAGGGAGAGATAGAGAGGGGAGGGAGAGACAGAGAGGGAGAGAGAGCGAGAGAGAGGGGGAAGATAGAGAGAGAGGGAGATATATATAGAGGGAGGGAGAGAGAGCAGAGAGCAGGTAGAGTAGATATGTATACATATGGAGACGGAGCTTGCTTGTGATTGTGTTGTGTATATGATGATGTCGAAACTACTGTAGTAATTGCTAGGTTCACATATAATTTGAACACACATTTCGAATATTTCAGTATCCATACAACTTTATTGCCAACAGAACCAGGGCGCAATTCTAGCAAATCCCCTCAACTGTGCCCAATATTTCGACTGCAGTGCCCAGAGTGTAACAGAGGGTACATTCCTGAGAGAATGCCCGTATCCGATGCTGTTCTCCAAAGAGACGTTAGTGTGTCAGGACTTCGTCAATGTTACGTGTAGACGTCGAATGGAACCCACAGAGCCGTGTACGTTACGTCACGTTATACTTATGTTAATATACTGACACAATGAATGTGTGTGTGTTTTACGTTTATTTATCGTCACTACCGGTTGCGCATATGAGCAGAGATTCGTCATTTTAGATTTATGGAGGATAGACATCCTTCCATGTTGTAATACACGTGTGTACATACAAGAAAATATGTGATGGCTGTATTAAACTGAATACAAGCAAAGTTATGTGATAATATCGTTTACCGTCATATCATTTTATTCTACCTGTCCAGGTCAGTACCTCCAGAACGTCTGCGATCCACGACAACCCGGCTGTACACCATGCCAGCAGAAGTTCGCTAGTTGTTCCGGCCTGTCCGACGGGGACAATGCTTACCCCGGGCGGGAGATGTCGGCCGACTATATACAGTGTCACCAAGGTCGGACTATTACCACTCTGAAATGTACTACTGGGGTGTTCTTCCCCAACAGGAGAGAATGCAACGTGGTTTTGGACGAACGTAAGTGTTCCTAATATGAAGCTGTTCTTATACATGTATATGTGCCACCAATATGGGCCCTCAGTTGTTGTTCCGCCTCGTAACCGAAGGGTTGTGACTTCGAACCTCGGTGGAAGTCGTGATGCGCAATGGATGCGCGTTCGCTTCAGGTGCGAAAGGTCCGGAATTCGAGCCCTACTGGAGCAGTTACGATTGTGCCTTTAGGCAAGGCATTTAAATTGCACATGCCTCTTCTCTCTCCTTCGTGGCGATGGATTCCATCAGGAATGAGGTCTCGATAGTGATTAATATAAGTTGAAAGAACTTGTTTCGCAATCGAGCTACCATAATGTGTATAAACTAACCTCGGTGCTGTTGTTCGTAGGTAAGACGCTTATACCCACATGACCTCTGCTATCTCCATCACAGTGAGTAATTCCATCAGGAATTAAGGTATCGATATCGATTAATCTAATGTTGTAAAAACTTGTTTCGCAGTTGAGCTAAAAGTAAATGCAGAAACCGAAAGAAACAGCTCGATTTATTTTATGATTTCCAATGAATAACAGCAAATGAAATAAACTAATTTGTCTTATTCCATTAGTTGAAAACAATGAGAGACATCTCTAATTTTCTATTACCTCCCTTGGCAGATAACGTCTGATTTAATCCAAAATGTGAATAGGTCCTTTTAGTTAAAATCCTTTGTTTTACTGTGATTTATCCAAATCGTGTTAATTAACTGATATCATTCTTGTACATAGAACTACCCATTGTATATATTGTATTATATCTGTCGAGATATAGTAATTTAATAATCACAAGAAGCGATAGTAGAATAAAAACGTTAGCATGTTGTGCAAAGGAAACAACAATAAAAACAGAGGAAAACACGTAATAGGACCTATCTACTTTTAGAGAGTATTCAGGGGCAGTAACTGACCGATGTCTCCCATGGAATAACATAATTATTTAGTTTATTCTCAGTACTTTACTGCTTATGGTGCCCAGCCATATTGCCAAGGTGTTGTCAAGGTATTGTCAATCCATCGCCATGAGGGAGAGAGAAGAGACAATGTGGATATAAGTGTATTGTCAAAGGGACACCACCGCAGTTGTTTTAATTGGGATCGAACCCATTACAATCATCTCGCCGGGTTATTAGGTAGAATGCATTGCACCACGGAGGATCCACTTTGATTTTTTTTACTTTGATGTATTGCGGCACTATATCTTCCGACTGTCGCATACGTGTACCATTCTCACCAATAATAAGTCATGGCTTTAATAACTATTACGGTTAACGCTATGAATTTGTCTAAGTTATTTAAATATTAGAATTTTTTTACATTTGAACAAACGCGATTAGACTTTAACCTTTTACCTGCTGAGTAAATAAATTCACATTTGCAAACATCATAGATCCAGATCAGTCGCGTCTGATCAGGATCTATGTTATTTGCTATTTAGCCAATATTTCAGCTCCACTATCCGAATAGCAAACAGCATAATTATATAGTCTGATCTGACTCTATACTGTTTGCAAACGTGAGTTTATCTGTGGCTAGCGTGCAAACGGTTAAGAGCAAAATGTTAATACAAATTATGTCAAATCGTTTTATTGTACAGAAATGGCCTCTCAATACTGCCGAGCAAATCCTACAGAGATACTTGCTCACCAGACAAACTGTGCCCAGTACTATGACTGCCGACAAGCCGTCGGCGGCAGCTACCTTAGGGAGTGTCGCTATCCACAATTGTTCCTAGAAGCCAACCAGACCTGCAGAAACTTTTCGGATGTTGACTGTGGGACACGGATTGAACCGCAGGCTCCATGTAAGTCAAGCAATTATCACAGGTTTCAAGACACCACTATTCTGTCGTTTTTGTCTTTTTATATACATGTATTGTATATACAAATTGTACTCGTATGTTAAGCCTGGGAACAGGCGTCGATATATTTTACCTGGTCAGTCAAATAAATATATTTTAGTACCGATACTATTAATTGGGCCGTATTGAGTTTCTGATCATGTCATTTTGCCAGAAGTTAAAAAGTGAAAAATCGACAGACTGACACCTACGCGTATGTGTGCTAGATATACTTGCATCAACATAAAATCAACATAGAACTTTCCAAATTTAAATATTGTGCAAATAAACAACGAAACACGTGTGTACAGCATATATTTGATTACTATTAACTTACATGTTTGATCTTTTGTAAAATTCCATGTCACTGCCCTTTTTTAATGTTTAACCCTTTCAACACCACATGCCTAAATAGGCTTACAAAAAGTGTAGATCCAGATGAGCCGTCTCATCAAGATCTGCACTTTTTGCCAGTAATATTACTATTTTTTAGACAAAATTTACCCATTTTGATAAATGAACTGGTCCAAATTTAATATTCTTATTCATTTATTGGTCTAAAAATATCATGCACGACCAGTCCATGTCAGTTACTTGGTGTTGAATGGGTTAATTGCTATAAACATTTGTAACTGTTTTATGCAATAAACTTATTGTATTGTATTGTATTGTATTGTATTGTATGAGACACAATGTATCTTATATTAGTTATATGAAAGTAATGATAAATAATCGAACCTGTGCTAAGTACGACGTGCGAATACATAACAAATACCACCACTTCAAATCAGACAGAAATTGACAGTTTCCTGTTTTCAAACCAAAAGATGATTCATAATTGTGCCAAAACCTGCTTTGTTATTCTACAGAGGCGGCAGTTTTTATTATGTAAATATTTTTAACATTGTGAATAATGTTCATTATTTCTTAGTATTTCTAATTGCAGAATTAATTGTTTTTTTTATCTCGTCTGTAATATCTCTGCTAATCATATTCGTTATGAGTTTGCACAAACAAACATTATAGATATTTATTCTTTATTTCAGTCTCATCGTTGTACAATACATAAAATATACACAACAAATTATCATGGCAAAGTACAACACAATTCATTATAAAAATTTTTATAAGAGACTAATCTAATCACAGATAATCAAACTATCACAGTCTACTGACATATTATTATATTTACATATTAAAACCGAGGAACAGTCGCTAATTGCAAATTAAATACTTATTAAAACCAGAAAATTGGAACTACTGAAATGGAAAAAAGCACTAATGCGCAATTAAGAAATGTTTTTAAAACTCAGTTATCAGCCTCGATCAGGTCGCGGTTGAACTAATTAGCAGCTACTTCTCGGAATGTATAAGAGACACACAATTAATAAAACAAATGGATACATTATTTACATAAATCTAACCTTATATAGGATATAAGCCTAATACGATCCAACATGTAACACATTGGAGTGTGTGATGCGCGTAGAGCCGAACACAGTGCCAATATTTTGCATATTGGATCCGTTTGAGGCTTATATCTTACTTAAAGCACACACTTATATAACAATATCCTACTAATTAAAATTGTTAATTTCGTACATTTACGCATAGGATTTAATATCATATTCTGGCCTTTTGAAAACAGTCCAATATTAATAATAATGGACTGCGAGTACAAAGGTATTACGTCACGACACAGTTTTATATACATACAACCAAACCTGTGTTCGTGGTCACCTCTATTAAGCAGCCAAACTGTATTAAGCAGCCACTTTCCACATTCCCAATTTGTTGTTTTACTATATATTTGACCTCTATTAACCAACCACATGTGCTAAGCAACCACTTTTTATGATTCCCTTGGCTGGCTGCTTAAGATAGGTTTGACTGTATAGATATAACCTAAACATTATTCTGTCTTCCAGGCGAGTACCTACAGACGCAGTGTTTGCAGAACGCCGTCAATTGTACGCCGTGTCCGGAACGTCTGCCCAGCTGTGTCGGTCTTACCAACGGAAACAACGCGTTTCCTAGCCGACCACAATCCCAGTACTACGTGAAGTGTTTCCACAACAGGACAGTAGCTGTGGAAGTGTGTCAAGTGTCTCTGTTTGACCGCACTACTAAAGAATGTTCCAATATCATTGACGCTAGTAAGTCATTTTTACTGGTCAATAATTGTATACATTAGTTTATACAAATTTGTTATAGCTCAATTGCGAAGCAAGTTCATACAACTTATATTAATCACTCTCGAGACCTCATTCCTGATAGAATCCATCGCCACGAGGGAGAGGGGGGCAACGTGGACTTTAAATGCCTTGCCTAAGGGCACAATCCTAACTGCCCAGCGGGGCTCGAACTCCGGACCGCTCGCACCTGAAATGAACGCGCATCCTCTGCGCTATCACGACTTCCATTACATTACATACCTGTTCATTTAGACATATTTTTATTTTATTGTACCTGTTAATTTAAAACTCATGTTTGCTAAATCACTTAATTTTAAAACTATGTTAAAAAATACTCAATATATAGTATTGATAGTGACGTGGTGTCATTTTTAAACGTGCTTAGAATGGCGTAAGCATTGTTTATGTATATTGTCAAGCCTATAGTGTATCATAGTGTTCTTAAAAACCAAAGGAAAAAAGAAAACAGGTTTTGTGGTTTTGAACCCGCAACCTTTTGTCCAGACCCCAAGCACCTGTGGTTGCTAATGTCACAGCCACATTTTATCAGGCTCAATTAGTGCTTAACCAGTGATAGTACAGGCACAAGGGTCCCATCTGTAGCACAGCAACGCTCAGAACGAGACAACACTACAGAAACGTCACTAATGTAGCACAGCAACGTCCAAAACGAGACAATACTAGAGAAACGTCACTAGCGTAGCACAGCAACGTCCAGAACGAGACAATGTTAGAGAAACGTCACTGACGTAACACAGCAACGTCAGAACGAGACAACAATAGAGAAACGTCACTGACGTAACACAGCAACGTCCAGAACGAGACAATGTTAGAGAAACGTCACTGACGTAACACAGCAACGTCCAGAACGAGACAACAATAGAGAAACGTCACTGACGTAACACAGCAACCCCCAGAACGATACAACACTAGAGAAACGTCACTGACGTAGCAACAGCAACGCCCAGAACGATACAATACTAGATATTCGCCCCTAACGCAGCTCAGTTATTGGGGCAGTTATTGTAAAATATCGTTATATACCTTTTTCTATTGCCACTAAAATGTGCACATTCAAATAAATAGTGAAATTCGTCTACAATATTATTCCAATAAATGCACGGTAATTTAACGAAATTTAAAGTGAAAATATATATATGTCCACCGGTTTCCATTTGTCATGCTCAAAAGAGCATTACACTCATTACTATGTTTCTACCATAGAACCCAACTGGTAGATTAAATGTCCCATATAGTCCATCGTAGATTTACCATAGAACCCAACTGATAGATTAAATGTCCCCTATAGGTCATCGTAGATTTACCATAGAAACCAACTGATAGATTAAATGTCCCCTATAGGTCATCATAGATTTACCATAGAAACCAACTGATAGATTAAATGTCCCCTATAGGTCATCGTATATTTACCATATAACCCAACTGATAGATTAAATGTCGCCTATAGATCATCGTAGTTTTACCATAGAACCCAGCTGATAGATTAAATGTCCCCTATAGGTCATCGTAGATTTACCATAGAACCCAACTGATAGATTAAATGTCCCCTATATGTCATCGTAGTTTTACCATAGAACCCACCTGATAGATTAAATGTCCCCTATAGGTCATCGTAGATTTACCATAGAACCCAACTGATAGATTAAATGTCCCCTATAGTCATCGTAGTTTACCATAGAACCCACTGATAGATTAAATGTCCCCTATAGGTCATCGTAGATTTACCATAGAACCCAACTGATAGATTAAATGTCCCCTATAGGCCATCGTAGATTTGATAAACAGTTGTATTGTACAAAACATTAACTAGCTTTTCCTCTAAATAAATCCACACCGTATAGCACTTAAAGTGGCAATTTGAGTACTTATGTTCACAAAATGGTGTTTTTAAAAAATTGAACCACCTCTAAACTGTTATTTAATGCATAAAGAAGTTAAACATCCTTTATTGGAAAAATATGTAGCGGAAAAAACAGCACCCTTTCAAACCATGACATAATGCGCTATATTATCATTTATTTAACAATTAACGTAATGCTATGTTATGTATAAATAGCATTTCTACAACAAATTCTTCCGAAATAATTCGAACACTAACTTTCAACCAATAAACAATGTATCTACAAATTCTCAAAAGTGAAAGTAGGATTTCATATAGAGGTCAGCGACGCTCTTGAAGTGTACGTTTGTTTATTAATGGAGTCTATGCCACGCGGAATACTGTCGTTTAGAGATTATTTCAATCTGATCAGTCTAAAAATAAATATGCACATACACACATGTGAGATATCATGGTAAATCGGTACCATATATGCTGTTATTCGTGATACAAGTGTTGCATAGCGCATGTTGTCGACCATTTTACATTATTTTGCTATGTAAACAAACATCGTATACGACGCTTGTTTATTAGATGAGTACTCAGATTCTGCGACAAATAATTGAGACAAAATGAAAACATATAGGAAATTACATTCTGTAAATATTTGATTTTTTGCTGATGTCGCTTTAAGATGTTTGTTAAATTGACTAATATCTAATAATTCGTTTGTTGAATTAACGAAAGCAGAGTGCTGCATAAGCTTCCTAAATAACGAGATGCTGTTTCATTTACGAATAATCTGGTTAACATTGTCTTTTACAGGTGTTTTAAGTGGTTTCTGTGCCGAGAATCCGTCGGTGTTGATTCCTGATCCGCTGCACTGTGCCCGCTATTACAACTGTAGTGACCCTGGTCTTCAACAGAGTTTGGCTGTATCGCATCTGCAGGTATGCATTATAGTAGTACACAGTAACACTAACTGTCGTATCTCGAGGTAAAAGAGGCAGTCAGTTAACCCTTAACATGCCAATCACGATTAAAGTGGCTTTTGCAAACAGCATAGAGCCAGATCAGACGGCGGAGAACATGCCGTCTGGTCAGGCTCTATGCTGTTTGCATTTCGGATAGTGGAGCTAAAACACTTGTCTGTATAGCAAACACATGCACATACCGTTCAATTTATTCGGCAGGTTAAGGATTAAGCTTGATTCCATTATAAAACATGTTATTACGTTCTTGTAGATATGTTTTATTCACTCTCGATACCTCATTCCTCGTGGAAATCCACCGCCCTGAGGGAGAGGGAATTCACTGCCTTGTCTAATGTCTCGACATGAGCTGTTCGGCTCTCTAGATTACATGCACATGTATGATTGTTATGTCTCGGCACCATTAATTGGTGTCTCGTGATACACACATATACTGACATATAATTACATTACTAATGACCCAATGGGCGACATCGCTGGATTTTCTATTACCTCCCTTGGCAGATAAAGTCTGATTTATCCCGAAATATGTGACCGTCCATTTAGTTGGAATCCTTTGTTTTTATGGTTGCTCCCTGACCAAATGTTGCGGTATGATAATTGTGATTTTATCAAAATCCTGTTAATTAATTGATAACACATCTCTACAGATAGTACACATTGATAGACTTGTAGGATACCTGTCGAGATATGTGGATGATAATTGATTCCATTTTGTGCAAAAGAAACAACGATAAAAACAGAGGAAATTACTTAATAGGAACTATTTTCTTTTAGAGAGTATTCAGGGGCAGTAAATGACCGATGTCTCTCATAGTAAGTGGAATAGGTATATCATAGACTTATATGTCCGATATTATGTTAATCTATCTTTGCAACTAGATACCTGCACCTGATATATCAGTTAAGCTGTATTTTGTTTACTTCAGGAATGTAAATACCCACGACTGTTTGGGTACGGTGCTACAAGTTGCCAGTTGTTCACGGAAATACAGTGCGAAAAGAGACACGAACCAAAAGCTCCTTGTAGGTCTTTGCTTGTTTTGTTTAGTATTTTTTTAAACTTTATTTATTTTACAACGATTGCGAAGCAAGTTTTAACAACTTATATTAATCACTCTCGTTGGCTCGGGTGAAAGCGTATACGTGGTCATTCATGTAGGAGGAAACCGGAGTACCCGGAGAAAACCCACCTGTCCGATCTGGCGACCACCGTACCATCTCACATACTTCCCGGTCCGAGTATCGAACCCGGGTTGCATTGGTGAGAAGCGAGCGCGCTAACCACTGCGCTAATCGGACAGCCATGTTTAGTTTTGGGGTTTAAATTCACACCAACAGCTTACGTCATTTTGCCACTCTGCATCTATTAATGGTGACCATCGAGTCCTACCGTGTATGTATATTTACAATAAAAGTTTATTTAACATCGCTACCGGTTGCCCAATTGAGCGACCAGCAGTTTGCCTAACAACACCTTTCCTGGACAGGATCCAGCGGTTAACCAGTACTTGGTGCACCAGACTCAGTAAGAAAAGCTGCCAACATTTCCATATAAATAGACACGGGCTGAGTGGGGCTAGAACCCGTGACCATCAGTGATGATAGGTTACAGTGGTATGCAAATCAGCGACCGTAACCACTTGACCACCGATGCGGACTTGTATGTATAATATATAGTTATATGTAATATATTGTGAAACCTCTGGACAACAACCGCATGCCAACAACGTGACAACTTTAGTTTACTGTAATAGCTATGGGTGTTTTACGTTTATTTATCGTCGCTACCGATTGCCCATATGAGCGACGCCTCCTGAAGAGATTAGTCATTTTAGATTTGGAGGATGGTGCAATGATACAGACAGAGACCCATTCCAGAGTCTCCTCTGGTTATTTTACGTGCATGGTGTAAAGCACCGACACGAGACCTCGGTTTAAAGTCCTATCTGAAAGACTGTTAATTGTATTAGGGTCAGACAGTGGATCGAACCTGCTATCCCTGGATTACCAGTCCAGCGTGTTACCACTGGACTACAGATCCATCTGTGTAATATCTATGCTTTGTGGAGCTAAACGCTACAGCGCACTGTAAAACAAAATAACTATTCGACATACATAACAAAATTATGTTCAAAATGTACCCACTTAAAATACTGTCGTGACATCATACCTTTGTACTTGCAGTCCAGTATTAATAATATTGGACTGCTTTCAAAAGGCCAGAGTATTATATTAAATGTATGAACTAACAATTTTAGTTAGTAGGAGATTGTTCTATAAGTGAGTGCTTTAAGTAAGATATACGCCTCAAACGGATCCAATATGTGAACTACTTTTTGGCTTATTTAGTTTATACTACTTTATTTTAGCTCGATCTCTCGAGACCTCATTCCTGATTGATGTATACAAATTTATTTTAGCTCGATTGCGAAACAAGTTATTTCAACTTATATAAATCATTCTCGAGACCTCATTCCTGATTGATTTATACAAATTTATTTTAGCTCGATTGCGAAACAAGTTATTTCAACTTATATAAATCACTCTCGAGACCTCATTCCTGATTGATTTATACAAATTTATTTTAGCTCGATTGCGAAACAAGTTATTTCAACTTATATAAATCACTCTCGAGACCTCATTCCTGATTGATTTATACAAATTTATTTTAGCTCAATTGCGAAACAAGTTATTTCAACTTATATAAATCACTCTCGAGACCTCATTCCTGATGGAATCCATCGCCACGAGGGAGAGAGAAGAGGAAACGTGGAATTTAAATGCCTTGCCTAAGGGCACAATCGTAACGGCTCCAGTGGGGCTTGAACTCCGGACCTTTCGCACCTGAAGCGAACGCGCATCCACTGCGCTATCACGACTTCCACTTCCACGGCTCCAGTGGGGCTCGAACTTTTCGGCTTATATCCTATAATTAATCAACTGTATACGAGAATATAATTATGTGGCGACCAATCTCTGTATCATTTGATAAATTTCACCAATGTATTCGTATTGTATGCATTGTTTTATAATTTCATCTGATATATCTTTTGTTCACATGTCAAGAATCATTTCATCACTTCAGGCGAGTACATTGAAAACCAGTGCTTCAACTCTACATGTGAACCGTGCGAACAGAATTACCCGAGCTGTGTGGGTAAACAAGATGGCAGCAACATATTCCCGGGGCGCGCGGGAACCGAATACTACATTGTCTGCTACAAAGACAGAACTGTCGCCATAGTCACGTGCACAACCGGATATTACAATCACTCGTCAAGATCTTGCGAAGCTGTTAACCGGAATACCGGAGTAGTCGGCGGATCCGGAAGTGTTATAGGTTAATGACGTCATTTAGAGTTCAAATCACAATTAACCCACAGGTGTATATAATGCATTCATGCATAACAATAAATTGGTTCATTACAAAGGAAAAGCGCACAACCTATTATAAAATAAATAGTTTTAATTCAGTATGTGCTTATTGTGGAATATGAATAAAACAGGATCGTTACCCGTGTATTTTGTATTGTGCGCGCGATATGGACATATAGCATATGCGCATTGAGAGTATTAAACTGTACAATACTACAGAAACGTAGGGAATGCTAAAACACGGGTTGATGTTTAGTTTAATCATATTTTATTGCAAATCATTATTATATATGTCATGCATAAACAGATATAATACATAATATGAACATGCAAATGGTTTGGGCCACAAGTTTTAACAACATTAGACAACGGCCCGCACCAGTTTATGCTACACCCATATAACTTTTAGCAGGATACAACATGCTTAAACGGAGTCGTTAAAGCCTCTATAAGTGTTTTTTTCTTCAGTTGGAAAATAATACTATAATTCAAGTGCAAATGTATCCTCGTGTTACCTTTAGTAAACCACCATTTACAGAGTTATTGCTGAATTTGTTAAAAAAACATCCATAAAGGGAGGTAATTTACAAATGGTAATTTCACAAAAGCAGGTTCGTTTGTGGCCATATTTTCCAAATTTTACTTTTTACCGTGACAATTAATTATTGAAAAATGAAAATAAAAACAATATCACAATATCTAAACATCCGCTCCTTACAATATCTCGGTGTGCAGCACATTCTAATCATCCGCTCCTTACAATATCTCGGTGTGCAGCACATTCTAATCATCCGCTCCTTACAATAACTCGGTGTGCAGCACATTCTAATCATCCGCTCCTTACAATATCTCGGTGTGCAGCACATTCTAATCATCCGATCCTTACAATATCTCGGTGTGCAGCACATTCTAATCATCCGATCCTTACAATATCTCGGTGTGCAGCACATTCTAATCATCCGATCCTTACAATATCTCGGTGTGCAGCACATTCTAATCATCCGATCCTTACAATATCTCGGTGTGCAGCACATTCTAATCATCCGATCCTTACAATATCTCCGTGTGCAGCACATTCTAATCATCCGATCCTTACAATATCTCCGTGTGCAGCACATTCTAATCATCCGATCCTTACAATATCTCGGTGTGCAGCACATTCTAATCATCCGATCCTTACAATATCTCCGTGTGCAGCACATTCTAATCATCCGATCCTTACAATATCTCCGTGTGCAGCACATTCTAATCATCCGATCCTTACAATATCTCCGTGTGCAGCACATTCTAATCATCCGATCCTTACAATATCTCCGTGTGCAGCACATTCTAATCATCCGATCCTTACAATATCTCCGTGTGCAGCACATTCTAATCATCCGATCCTTACAATATCTCCGTGTGCAGCACATTCTAATCATCCGATCCTTACAATATCTCCGTGTGCAGCACATTCTAATCATCCGATCCTTACAATATCTCCATGTGCAGCACATTCTAATCATCCGATCCTTACAATATCTCCATGTGCAGCACATTCTAATCATCCGATCCTTACAATATCTCCGTGTGCAGCACATTCTAATCATCCGATCCTTACAATATCTCGGTGTGCAGCACATTCTAATCATCCGATCCTTACAATATCTCCGTGTGCAGCACATTCTAATCATCCGCTCCTTACAATATCTCGGTGTGCAGCACATTCTAATCATCCGATCCTTACAATATCTCGGTGTGCAGCACATTCTAATCATCCGCTCCTTACAATATCTCGGTGTGCAGTACATTCTAATCATCCGCTCCTTACAATATCTCGGTGTGCAGCACATTCTAATCATCCGATCCTTACAATATCTCGCTGTGCAGCACATTCTAAGTAAATGGAACTGGGGCTTTCAATACCATGTTATGGTTTTTGAGAAACAACCCTGTTTTTATAATTAAGACATCATACATAGTTTAAAGCGACATTACATCGGTGAAAACCTGAATTTCTACAGAATGTACTTTCCATTTATATGGTATAATTGTTTCCCAAATGTTTGCCTCACAAACCGGGTATTTCAACTAATAAACAAACGTCGTATACGAAACTAATGTAAATAGGATCAACATCCATGCGCAATGCAATGTGTGCATCATGAATACCACGATTTAGGGTACAGATTTACCGTTATACCCCACCCTTTGTGCTTATGCATATTTATTTTTAGACTAATACCATTTAAAATATCTCTAAACGACAGTAGTACGCGCTTGGTATAGACTCCAATAATAAACAAACGTCAATTCAGGAGCATAGGCGACTGTTATATGACATCCTACTTTCACTTTTGAGAGTTTGTATATAAAGTGTTCGAATTATTTGGGAAACATTTGTAGTAGCAATGTTATTTATACTTAAAAAACAGTTGCTGTGCTTTTTGCGATGTAATGTCGCTTTAAATACAAGTGTGGATTGAAAAGTTGTTATTTTAGACAATAAAACTGCATTGATGTATTATATAACTATCATTGTGGTAGCGATATTTGTCAAGCTGCCCTTTGTAGCAAGACAGTACGTGCATAGAGGAAGTATTTAAAACTTACAATCTATTATTAATCTTTGTATTGGAACTTACATTGTGTAAAGAGATTGCATATATATGTTGTTGTTGTGTTTATAATTTCTGTGCACTAGTCTGAAAGTGCAGCAACCGCGTTCTGGATATCCCATTCACCAGCTTGTAAAAGATACCCCATCGTTGTCATAGCTTAACTATAGAACTTTGTGTTGTACTGTTATTTATCGTCGTTACCGGTTGCCCATATGATCGACGCCTCCTGAAGAGATTAGTCATTTTAGATGTATGGAGAATAGTGCAGACAGAGATCCATTCCAGAGTCTCCTCTCGTTCTTTTACATGCATAGTGTAAAGCACCGACACGAGACCTCGGTTTAAAGTCCCATCTGAAAGACTGTTAATTTTATTAGGGTCAGACGGAGGATCGAAACTGCGATCCCTGGATTTTTTAAACATTATTTATTTTACAACGATTGCGAAGCAAGTTTTAACAACTTATATTAATCACTCTCGTTGGCTCGGATGAAAGTGTATATGTGGTCATTCATGTGGGAGGAAACCGGAGTACCCGGAGAAAACCCACCTGTCCGATTTGGCGACCATCGTACCATCTCACATACTTCCCTGTCCTAGGATCGAACCCGGGTCGCATTGGTGAGAAGCGAGCGCGCTAACCACTGCGCTAATCGGACAGCCTCCCTGGATTACCAGTCCAGCGTGTTACAGCGTGTTACCGCTGGACTACAGATCCGTCTGTAACTATAGAACCAGGCGAAATGGAAGCTATTTGTTCTTGTTCTAAATGTGTTGCAATGGCAATGGTCATTAATCGGTGGTCCCCCGACCACGCGGAACTAGTTCGAGCTGACTCTCTGCAGGCAACCAGGACATCCAGCATGTTCGATATAGAAATGTATTTGAATGCAAATAATATTGATGTCACGGTCCATTTTCCACACTTATCCCTGTAAAATTCGGATTACTAATCGAATAGTTCGGAAACTCCAAAACATTGTATGCACATAACACTGTGTTTCTTGTAACATGGCTTTCTCGGACATGATATATATATAGTAATATGGTATGAAACCATTCAACAATAGCATATTTATATATACTGCCTCATGTAGTGTGTGGTTGTGTGGTTGTGTATTGCATGATCAATAAACATGTCAAAAACTATCATTGTGCGCTTGTTCTACTGCTGGTTCTTCCACGAATGTTGTATTAGTTATATTAATAATAATAAAATAATAATAATAATAAAGACTCTATTTTACGAGAAAACTCATTTAACTAAAGTTAATCTATCATGTGGCCCTCAACATATATACAAATCAAATGCAATCGAAAGATAGGACTATAAGTGAAAACTGCACTTTGGAATTATATAGTAATGTTAAAGCTGAACAGTAGAGAAACTATATATAATATGTTATGGAATATGGTGATATATGAAATTAACACAATTAATCACAATAAATATATCTAGCAATGTGCAGCTATGACTTTAGAATGATGCTCTTCGGTTGAGGATATTCTATTTGGGGCTGTCCGATTAGCACAGTGGTTAGCGCGCTCGCTTCTCACCAATGCAACCCGGGTTCGATCCTCGGGCCGGGAAGTATGTGAGATGGTACGGTGGTCGCCAGATCGGACAGGTGGGTTTTCTCCGGGTACTCCTGTTTCCTCTCACACGAATGACCACATTTACGCTTTCATCCGCGCCAACGAGAGTGATTAATATTATAAGTTGTTAAAACTTGTTTCGCTATCTTTGTAAAATAAATAAAGTTTAAACGTTATTTGATTAACAATCTATCTAGGTTCCTGAGTCGAGTGTCCACACTGATTGGTTGAGTCAAATATTTACGAGGATTGTGTCATTCAGTGTACAATGGAGGCATTACATTCCGATTGCGTCATTCAATGTACAATGGTAGCATTACATTCCGATTGCGTCATTGTGTACAATGGAGGCATTACATTCCGATTGCATCATTCAGTGTACAATGGTAGCATTACATTCCGATTGCGTCATTCAATGTACAATGGAGGCATTACATTCCGATTGCGTCATTCAGTGTACAATGGTAGCATTACATTCCGATTGCGTCATTCAGTGTACAATGGTAGCATTACATTCGGATTGCGTCATTCAATGTACAATGGTAGCATTACATTCGGATTGCGTCATTCAATGTACAATGGAGGCATTACATTCCGATTGCGTCATTCAGTGTACAGCATTACATTCCGATTGCTTCATTCAATGTACAATGAAAGCATTACATTCCGATTGCGTCATTCAATGTACAATGGTAGCATTACATTCCGATTGCGTCATTCAATGTACAATAAAAGCATTACATTCCGATTGCTTCATTCAACGTACAATGAAAGCATTAAATTCCGATTGCGTCATTCAGTGTACAATGGTAGCATTACATTCCGATTGCGTCATTCAGTGTACAATGGTAGCATTACATTCCGATTGCGTCATTCAATGTACAATGGAGGCATTACATTCCGATTGCGTCATTCAATGTACAATGAAAGCATTACATTCCGATTGCGTCATTCAAGGTACAATGAAAGCATTACATTCCGATTGCGTCATTCAATGTACAGCATTACATTCCGATTGCGTCATTCAATGTACAATGAAAGCATTACATTCCGATTGCGTCATTCAATGTACAGCATTACATTCGATTGCGTCATTCAATGTACAATGGTAGCATTACATTCCGATTGCGTCATTCAATGTACAATGAAAGCATTACATTCGGATTGCGTCATTCAATGTACAATGGTAGCATTACATTCCGATTGCGTCATTCAATGTACAATGAAAGCATTACATTCCGATTGCGTCATTCAGTGTACAATGATAGCATTACATTCCGATTGCGTCATTCAATGTACAATGAAAGCATTACATTCCGATTGCGTCATTCAATGTACAGCATTACATTCGATTGCGTCATTCAATGTACAATGAAAGCATTACATTCGGATTGCGTCATTCAATGTACAATGGTAGCATTACATTCCGATTGCGTCATTCAATGTACAATGAAAGCATTACATTCCGATTGCGTCATTCAATGTACAGCATTACATTCGATTGCGTCATTCAATGTACAATGAAAGCATTACATTCCGATTGCGTCATTCAATGTACAGCATTACATTCGATTGCGTCATTCAATGTACAATGAAAGCATTACATTCCGATTGCGTCATTCAATGTACAGCATTACATTCGATTGCGTCATTCAATGTACAATGGTAGCATTACATTCCGATTGCGTCATTCAATGTACAATGAAAGCATTACATTCCGATTGCGTCATTCAATGTACAGCATTACATTCGATTGCGTCATTCAATGTACAATGAAAGCATTACATTCCGATTGCGTCATTCAATGTACAATGAAAGCATTACATTCCGATTGCATCATTCAGTGTACAGCATTACATTCTGATTGCGTCATTCAGTGTACAATGGTAGCATTACATTCCGATTGCGTCATTCAATGTACAATGGAGGCGTTACATTCCGATTGCGTCATTCAATGTACATTGGTAGCATTATATTCCGATTGCGTCATTCAATGTACAATGGAAGCATTCCATTCCGATTGCGTCATTCAATGTACAATGGAGGCGTTACATTCCGATTGCGTCATTCAATGTACAGCATTACATTCCGATTGTGTCATTCAATGTACAATGGAAGCATTATATTCCGATTGCGTCATTCAATGTACAATGGAGGCATTACATTCCGATTGCGTCATTCAATGTACAATGAAAGCATTACATTCCGATTGCTCATGCAATGTACAATGAAAGCATTACATTCCGATTGCTCATGCAATGTACAATGAAAGCATTACATTCCGATTGCGTCATTCAGTGTACAATGGTAGCATTATATTCCGATTGCGTCATACATTGTACAGCATTGCATTCCGATTGCATCATTCAGTGTACAATGGAAGCATTACATTCCGATTGCGTCATTCAATGTACAATGGAGTCACCAGCTGAACTGATACTTGATTGGAAACTAAAAACACTTAACTGAACATATTGGTAACATTTAAATTGGGACGATTTGAATGAAATCTCACAAGCCCTAGGCTAGGCTATTTCTAGGGAAAATAGTAAACATTTGTTATCTGCTTCTTTCGCTTACAGTATGCTAAAATTAAATTAATGAATCTCTAGAATAATAGTATGTACGCTAGTGACGTTTCTCTAGTATTGTCTCGTTCTGGACGTTGCTGTGCTACGCTAGTGATGTTTCTCTATTGATGTCTCGTTCTGGACGTCGCTGTGCTACGTCAGTGACGTTTCTCTAGTATTATCTCGTTCTGGACGTCGCTGTGCTACGTCAGTTACGTTTCTCTATTGATGTCTCGTTCTGGACGTCGCTGTGCTACGTCAGTGACGTTTCTCTAGTATCGTCTCGTTCTGGACGTCGCTGTGCTACGTCAGTGACCTTTCTCTAGTATCGTCTCGTTCTGGATGTTGCTGTGCTATGCTAGTGACGTTTCTGTCGTATCGTCTCGTTCTGGATGTTGCTGTACTACGTCAGTGACGTTTCTGTAGTGTTGCCTCGTTCTGGACGTTGCTGTGCTACGTCAGTGACGTTTCTGTCGTAATGTCTATTTCTGGACGTTGCTGTGCTACGTCAGTGACGTTTTTGTAGTGTTGCCTCGTTCTGGGCGTTACTGTGCTACGTCAGTGACGTTTCTGTAGCATTGTCTCGTTCTGGGCATTGCTGTGCTACGTCAGTGACGTTTCTGTAGCATTGTCTCGTTCTGGGCATTGCTGTGCTACGTCAGTGACGTTTCTGTAGTGTTGTCTCGTTCTGGACGTTGATGTGCTACGTCAGTGACGTTTCTGTAGTGTTGTCTCATTCTGGGTGTTGCTGTGCCAGTCAGTGACGTTTCTGTAGTGATGTCTCGTTCTGGGCGTTGCTGTACTACGCTAGTGATGTTTCTGTCGTATTGTCTCGTTCTGGGCATTGCTATGCTATGCTATGCAAAACTGTTGTTGTGACAGCCACTCGTTTGAGTGTTCAGAGCAACAAGCAACAACTTCCGAGAACTGGTTTAAGGCCACAAGAGGAGGCAGATACCATAATGCTGTTGTATGCACATGAGATATGTAAACAACGCACATCAAACAACATACACATATTACCACAAGAGGAGGCATATACCATAATGCTGTTGTATGCACATGAAATATGTAATAAACGCACATCCAACAACGTACACATATTACCACAAGACACTGATGTGCTAGTCCTATAACTCTGCGTATTCATCCAGATCAAGGTCCTTACACTGTTATGCTCATGGGTACTAGACTACATAAAAGAAAGGTTCTCTTACAACCAATATATGATGTGCTTGGGCCTGGACTTGCACGTCCACTTCCTGGTATTCACTGCCTAACATGGCGTGGTAAGGTGGCCACATACGTAGAACAGGAAGTAAGACAGACTTCCAAGTTCTACTTAAAGCCAGCCCTATCCTCTCAGCACTGTCCCAGTTCGTGAATGAAAGTGTGCCATCATCAAATGTTGTAACACTCTGTGACAGGTTGCTATGCCAATTAGTTAGAACTAACTATATGCCTCCATCAACACCAGGAGCTATGCAGTAGGCTAAATTTAAACGCTTATTTGGGGACCAACGGGTGGCGAAGACCCCACCCCCTCCCAATAGCTGGTGCACGGTATCAGCACATTCCGCAAACATACCTACCTATAGAATCAGGACATGTTGCTACACCCTACAATTCCAGATCCATCCAAATATGGGTGGTGTCGAGAAACAGACGGAACCCTTAATTTAAACTTTATTTATTTTACAATGATTGCGAAGCAAGTTCTAACAACTTATATTAATCACTCTCGTTAGTGTGGATGAAAGCGTATATGTGGTCATTCGTGAGGAAACCGGAGAAAACCCACGTGTCCGATCTGGCGACCACCGTAACATCCCCCATACTTCCCGGTCCGATGATCGAGCCCAGGTTGCATTGGTGATAAGCATGGGTGCTAACCACTGCGCTAATCGGACAGCCTGATGGGACTCTTGTGCCTGTACTATCACTGGTTAAGCCAGCATCTGAGCACTGTCAAAAATGACACCCCGTCACTATCATGGCTTAGTACAAGCATTTCGTTACATATACCATAACAATTGTGCAAAAAATGGGAAAAGCATGAAAATTGGCATGAAAACTCCTTGGACATATACAATATTCAAACTAAAGAGAACTACTCAATATCTTACAAAATGGCCGCCGTGTAAATGGCCGCCATTTTCATATTATACGTCTTATTTGTGACATTATATCTTCTTTTATGAGAAATGTGTTGATTTCAGTCTGCTTCTTATAGTCTTAAAGTGTCATAGCAAAGTCAGGATGGACATATCTAGTGAATAAAGCAGCTTTATTTGCCAAATATGTTTAATTTACGTTACTATATCTCTGTGGTAACATACAAAAGTAGTAAATATCCAAATCAACATAAATTCTGATCTTGACCAACATTGTTTAATGATTAAAATTAAAACAATGTTATAATAATGTATTTATCTATTTTGCATGACAGGACTGCCACACATATAAGTAACTTCCACAACAAATGTAATTTACGTGACAAAGAACAATATTATACACTGTATGGTTAGTCATGAATAAAAAGTATGCACATTGAAACTCATGATGCTTATTGCTTCATGAATATTTTCAATAACACACAAATGATTATTTGATTACAGTAATGAAAAACTTATTTGTACATGAATGTATAATTTAACCATGTCAATGTATATGTTACCCAGATATATGTTACCAAATTATGTAATGATATAACTTTCTAACTTTATATGGATTACAAGCCATCTGGTTAAATGTACACCAATTAATTGATAAAACTGTACTGTTCCTTCTTTCTACATTGAAATCTTTTATGGTCTAATTCTAGTGACTGTTATTATAGAATTGAAAATCAGAGAACACCTTCTATCGCTAATTATCTTCTTCCATTACAAAGTCCACATTTAGAATTCATCCACGATCACAATCGCCACCACATTGACATAATTCAGTGCATGGGAGGTCTGCCTTTCTGCATTTGCATCTATCCCGGCAGCCTAAATCTATTTTGCAGGAACATTTTATGAGCTCCTTGCATATAGCTGCGGCTCTTGGCAAACTTGTCCAGAAGGGCTGTCACTTATTTCCAACTTTTCTCCATCCCCAGTTTGCTGGTGACGGGAGTTCTTGCATTGCCTCAAGCGACTGTCCCCAACAGAACCCTGCCTGATACATCACACGCGTAACATGTTCTCTCAGCACTGCAGATGTTGGGGGAATGAAGTCTATTGATCTTCCTTATGTGCTTATATACAAAATGAAAGCTTGTAATGTTCGGAATGGTTCTAGGGCGGTTCTTGTAATGTTCTGAATGGTTCTAGGATGGTTCTTGTAATGTTCTGAATGGTTCTAGGACGGTTCTTGTAATGTTCTGAATGCTTCTTGTAATATTCTGAATGGTTCTAGGATGGTTCTTGTAATGTTCTAAATGCTTCTAGTAATGTTCTGAATGGTTCTAGGACGGTTCTTGTAATGTTCTGAATGCTTCTTGTAATATTCTGAATGGTTCTAGGATGGTTCTTGTAATGTTCTGAATGCTTCTAGTAATGTTCTGAATGGTTCTAGGACGGTTCTTGTAATGTTCTGAATGGTTCTAGGACGGTTCTTGTAATGTTCTGAATGCTTCTTGTAATATTCTGAATGGTTCTAGGATGGTTGTTGTAATGTTCGGAATGGTTCTAGGACGGTTCTTGTAATGTTCTGAATGGTTCTAGGACGGTTCTTGTAATGTTCTGAATGGTTCTAGGACGGTTCTTGTAATGTTCTGAATGGTTCTAGGATGGTTCTTGTAATGTTCGGAATGGTTCTAGGACAGTTCTTGTAATGTTCTGAATGGTTCTAGGATGGTTCTTGTAATGTTCTGAATGGTTCTAGTAATGTTCTGATTGCTTCTAGTAATGTTCTGAATGGTTCTAGGATGGTTGTTGTAATGTTCGGAATGGTTCTAGGACGGTTCTTGTAATGTTCTGAATGGTTCTAGGATGGTTCTTGTAATGTTCGGAATGGTTCTAAGACAGTTCTTGTAATGTTCTGAATGGTTCTAGGACGGTTCTTGTAATGTTCTGAATGGTTCTTGTAATGTTCGGAATGGTTCTAGGACAGTTCTTGTAATGTTCTGAATGGTTCTAGGACGGTTCTTGTAATGTTCTGAATGGTTTACATTGACTTTAAATCGGAAAAAAAGAAATTTGCATAGAATATAATAACCTACAAATAGTCACTACAGAAATAAAATAAATGAACTAAACTAAACGTGGAATATTTGTTTCACATATTTATTTCAGATGGGTGTATAGTAGCAATGCTATCTCTATGGCAAATATATATTATATACTTTGTTTCATGCCATTCTACATCAGTTTAAAGACATATTCCTGTATGTATGTTCCATTAATGTCAAACCCCTCTCGGGGGACCTAGACATGTTTTCCTGGGCAGGCTTACCGACCTAAGCGATTAACCAGTACTAAGCAATGTGCGTGAGGTGCCTTGCTCAATGACACTACATACGTGGCCTGTCCGAGTATTGAACCCGGGACCGTTCGATTCCAAATCCGACGCTCTACCACTGGACCACGGACGCCACACTGGATCTTACATAAGTAGTGATTTCGTACCATAGAACCGTAGTATATGAATCCAGATTTGGAATTTTGCTATTAAAACGAGTTTTATAGAATATTGTATGAAATCACTACGAGTGCAAGACATTACCGCGGTAACAAAAACCATAAATTTGAAGAAAAAATGTTGGTTTACAAGTATATTTTGAGCCTTATCACAGTAAGAAATAAATTTGTTTAGACCTTTATTTATTATACGATAGCGAAACAAGTTTTAACAACTTATATTAATCACTCTCGTTGGCTCGGATGAAAGCGTATATGTGGTCATTCGTGTGGGAGGAAACCGGAGTACCCGGAGAAAACCCACCTGTCCGATCTGGCGACCACCTGTACAATCTCACATACTTCCCGGTCCGAGGATCGAACCCGTGTTGCATTGGTGAGAAGCGAGCGCGCTAACCACTGCGTTAATGTTGACAAGCTATACAATGCAATTTCGTTTCTTTTAACAGAAAGATGTTAAGAACAGTTCTTGCAACATTCTGTATGGCTTAGACAGAAATATCTTTCAACAACATACTAACTGCTCCAACAAGTCGTCTCTTAGTTATTGTTCATGTCAGTTCATTTAAGGTTATGTAACAAACAACACAATGGCTCATGGGAAACCACCAAATCCAAGACAATTTCAGGTCACAATCATGTGAATGAACAGAATCACCTGTAGTTGCTGTAGCAACAACTTTTATTTATCTTCCTATCCATGTGAATTATACAAAAATAAATTAAAACATATCATGGTATATATATATCAATATATATATATATATATACACATATCCATTAAACAATACCCATGCTTTATTGTGTCAGGTTCATGAAACATACTTCCCACAGCCAATGAAAACACTGATAGCATCTTATCTAGGCAGCCATCTTGTTTGGCAAGTTTTATAAAATGGAATTTCAGAATTTTCCTAGTAATTCTGTAATTGCAATAACATAAATAATGTTTTGTTTGTTATATTAATATTTGTTATCATTTTAAATGTATTGAAATGCATTTTTTAAATATTAATTTATTTTTTGACAATGGTGTATATGGATTAGAATTTGGAAGAACTTAACTTGCACCTATTTTTGAAAGTCTATTTTCACAGTTAAAATATTACTATATACGCTAATTATGTTTTATCCATTAGCGAAACAAAATTTGTGAATTGTGATTCCAAAATATATTCCCATTTAGATTTCCAATAAGGTATGAACCAGGGTGATGGGATGAATAATAAATATGTTATGAAGAAAACTAAATTACGCTACTGTTTATTAATATGGGAACTATGCATAGTCGCAATGTTTCCACATTTACAATATCAGGGGACATAACTGCAGTTATATTACCCATATTGCCATATACTGAACAATAATTATATTGGTGTTTGGAATAGATTTATACAACATTATTCATAACTAGGGATGGCAACGAATAGCGATTAAACTATTCGAATATTCGGTCGGAAAGGTATTCGAATATTCGATAGAATTCTATCAAAAACTCAAAATCACTCAAACTTTTATAAAAATTGCCAAACTAACCTAATTTCTGTTTTACGCGTACGTAAACGTCATCTTCTTCAAATGATTATTCAGATTGATATTGTACCCGAATATGTTAAATCTTTGCATAGACTACACCTAGCAGTTTTCTTATTCTCAGAGCGAGTCAAAAACGTGTGACAGAGCGGGTGGTATTTTTGAGGACAACATAATATATAAAAATATTTCCTTCGAATATTCGAATACTTGAATAGTATTCGGATATTCGGATGTTCCAGCGAATATTCGAATATTCACATTCACTCATCTCACAATGCGAGATACATGCATACACTCAAATAATAGATAGATTTATTTATTTATAAAGGGTGACCTAATTAGTTCTGAACTAATCTTCCTTAGGGCCCTCTTAAATTTCTTAACACTATAGCATTAAAGCACATACACAATAATTATAACCAAAGTACATAGTTACGCCATACAGACTTGGGACATGGTGGGTAGTGGATGTAGCAGAGCTAGTGCTTTATCTCGAGTCTTTCACTGCATAGCTGTACACACAGTGCTTCCACTTCAAACAGAAAATTGCCAGGAAAACGCAGTAATTATTGCCCAGAAAACTGTCCATACATATTAGTACTATTACATAGACTCTGCTTAGTGATATGTTAAAAGCGCCACCATTTCCTGGCCCTTTAACCCTTTCCCTCATAGAAGCACCTCTTGATGCCATTACCAATATGACATACATTTACCCTTTCCCCCATAGAAGCATCTCTTGATGCTATTACCAATATGACATACATTGACCCTTTCCCCCATAGAAGCACCTCTTGATGCCATTACCAATACGACATACATTGACAATGTAGTAGCCAAACCAATGTTCATAATAAAGGTAATATCTATGGAGGTGGGATAGATATGGTGACTACTTATCCAGTGCATGATAGGTAAATGGCTGTCGTTTGTATGGAGATATAATAGTATATTAACCTAAATCTCCATGAAGGAAAGGGTTAACTGACCCAACACAAAACTCACATACAACTAACCAACTTAAAGGAGAAGGCACAGCTACTTACAAGCAGAGCTCTCATCAAATCGTTCATAAAATTGAAAGAAATTTCAAAATTGGACATTTAATGGCGAAATTAAATCAATTTAAAATATGACAAAATGGTGGATTCAAGATGCAGTCATTTTTTTAATTTCTGAAGTCATTTAGTAAATTTTGCATTAAAAATTTATCAATCTTGTTATAACTGCATTTACTTCGGATAATATATGTAACAAACACTAATTGTGTTAAAAATGTAGGTTAACTAATGCTTCAATATGCAGTAAATTGATCTACAATTAAAAAACAAATTACTTATCCCCAGTCGCTCTAATATCGGTGAATAGTGAATACTAAATAACAGCGATATCAGAATCAATCCAAACACACGCATTTAATGTTTACTATTTACTATTGCCGTCGGAGTTTTGAAAATGTCAATAGCAAAAACAAGCATAAATGTCATATCTAAGGGTAAGTTGGTGGAAGTCGTGATGCTAGTTCGCTTCAGGTGCGAAAGGTCCGGAGTTTGAGCCCCGCTGGAGCCATTACAATTGTGCCCTTAGGCAAGGCATTTAAATTCCACGTTGCCTCTTCTCTCTCCCTCGTGGCGATGCATTCCATCAGGAATGAGGTCTCGCGAGTGATTAATATAAGTTGAAAGAACTTGTTTCGCAATCAAACTAAAATAAATTTGTATAAACTAAGGGTAAGGGTACTTTATTTATTCTAAACTTGTTCTTTTTTCATTACTCTCATAAGTTTTCATTCATGTAGTCAATATTTAGCTGAATTTCGATGACATTGGCTGCATTAATATGTGACATCATAGTACAGTAGCGCACGTTCGGCTGAGGGGAAATTTACATCGTCACCGATGATTGGTATCCATTCGTAAATAAAAGATGGAGGTCAGTGCTGCTGCTTTCACTCTGTTAATGATTCAGTTATGATTTATTTCTTACAATAAAAGAAATATCACCCTGGTTAACGGAGAGTGAACATTATTTGCGCAGCCTGTTTTTGAAACAGAAATACACAGGTTATTGTTAATTGCTTTGTTGTTGTCATGGAAACATAATGGCCACCATTTTCAAATAGCAATATATCTTATTCTATGTCGAATTTTGAGTATTCTTTTGTGAGTGTACATACATTGTTTCACACTATCCACTATTATAACTACAATGTAGCATTTCCTAAGAGTGCCTTCCCTTTGCAGAGAATATAGAATGCATGATGGTATCACAGGTTGAAGTGTTGCGTGTAGTCGTACTCTATCGTAGGAATCACAGCCTGAACAAACTTTAAAAATATCATTAAATACCTGAGTACATGTTAAGGAGCACTGTTCATTGGTTTCAACAACTAACTAAAAACTAACACCCAACCAACTAACAACTAACTAACAACAACTAATTAACAATTAACTAACAACAACTAAATAACAACAACTAACTAACAACTACCTAACAACTAACTAACAACTAACTAACTAACAACAACTAACTAACAACAACTAACTAACTAACAACAACTAACTAACAACTAACTAACAACAACTAACTAACTAACAACTAACTAACAACAACTAACTAACAACAACTAACTAACAACTAACTAACTAACAACTAACTAACAACAACTAACTAACAACAACTAACTAACTAATAACTAAATAACAACAACTAACTAACAACTAACTAACAACTCTGCAGCTAGTCCTTTAAAATAGATGTTTGTGATATATTAGGGAGAAGCTTTGTAGAGGTGTCATAACAGACGGATATGTAGTCCAGTGGTAACATGTTGACTTGGAATCCAGGGATCGCAGGTTCGATTCCCCCGTCTGACCCTAATAAAATTAACAGTCTTTCAGTTGGAACTTTAAACCAAGGTCTTGTGCCGGTGCTTTACACCGCGCACTCTGGAATGGGTCTCTGTATTGTATCATTGCACTATCCTCCAAATATCTAAAATGATTAATCTCTTTAAGAGGCGTCGCTCATATGGGCAACTGGTAGCGACGCTAAATAACGTAAAACACACACATAGAGGTGTCACAATTCATTGACAGAATGTGGAGGAAGACACTGGGTCAGTGCCCTTCAAAGCACTATTTCCGGCAGCCGCATAAAACCACCAACCTCCCACAAGACTGCTGGAGAGCTTCCTCACACAAAAGAATTAGACACCCAAAGTGGGATTCGAACATACATGCTTCCAACAAAGTTCAAGGTCACTGGTAAGGTGGGGACTTAGTGTGGGTGTTGAGAAGTAGCCCCCGGCTATGTATGCATATTTTCAAAGCAAAATCATTTGATAGTTTTTAAGCAATAATAATGTTTGAGGTTTTTTAAAAGCATAAATAATTTCTGAAAACATTTTGATTGAATTGAAAACTCCAAGTGTTTAATTTCAGGTAAGACTAAGATCGTTCCGATCAGCATTTCCGTCTCCGTGCGTTTGGTTTTCAGGGATAAATTTGCAATTGAAAAGTGCACAAATGGGTCTTAAACTTGTCTGGTATTCAGAAGACAGGTTTCGATTTATAGAGTTTTTGTTGCCATGAATAAACATGGAAAAATCGTCCAGTTTGGATGGAATTCCGCTTTAGAGGGGTTCCGGTTTTGAGGGTTCCCCTGTATATGCAAATATTGACAGCAAAAGTGACAGCTATGTTTTCGTTTTCCACTAAACGGTGTGTAATAATATGTTGTGGGTGCACATCCCCGAAACCCCCTAGCAGGGCTTTCACATGAATTTGTGTCTAGTCACATAAACATGGCATGAACAAGTAACACTGAAGCCAAAGGATACATATGAACACCAAGATCACCGCCGCCCTCGGCAACCATTTCTATTATCTTCTTCATCACATCTGCATGCCTGAAACAAACATATTCAGTTTCTCTAGAAAAATAATACAGTCAATCCTGTGTTAGTTTATACAAATTTAATTTAGCTCGATTGCAAAACAAGTTCTTATAACTTATATTAATCACTCTCGATACCTCATTCCTGATGGAATCCATCGCCACGAGGGAGAGAAAAGAGGCGTGTGGAATTTAAATGCCTTGCCTAAGGGCACAATCGTAACGGCTCCAGCGGGCTCAAACTCCGGGCATTTTGCAATGAAGCGAACGCGCTGTGTTAGTGGTCACCTCCATTAAGCAGCCAACCAATATTAAGCAGCTAGTTTCCAGATCCCCAGAAGTTGCTTCATTTACACATTTGACCTCCCATTAAGCAGCCACTTTCTATGATTCCCTGTCTGGCTGTTTAACACAGGTTTGACTGTACTAACAACAAAAAAAGGTTCAAACCCAAGGCCGGATTAACCGGTGTGGATGCATGCAAATATGAAATACCGGTATATATATTCATTGAGTGTTGGACAGCAGACGACATGTTAAAAGTTATGTTATATTTCGGGTTTTACGCCTGCATCAGCACCATTTTGGGCTATATCGCCGACGGACAGTTTATCTAACAACCACCTTTCCTGGGCAGGCTCCAGCGGTTAACCAGTACTTGGGTGCACCAACCTCCGTAAGAAACTGCCAACTTTTTCATATAAATGAGACATGGCCTGAGCGGGGCTCGCACCCGTGACGATCAGTGATGATAGGTTACAGTGGTATACAAGTCAACGACCGTAACCACTTGACCACGGAGGTGGACTTGAAATTAATGAAAACAGTATTTGATTGCATACTGAAATTTTGTTATGAATAGTTGGCAGCGTGTCAATTGTTTTACTCACTTGCAGGGATGTACTGATGCCATTCGTGGTCCGGAGAGGTGGGGATGTGCTTCCATGGTAACCGTTTTCTTGGCATGGTCTTGACTCAAGTCTTCGTACATTTGTTCTACAGTAAGCGGAGTTCGATGCTAAAAATATGACATATTCTGACTTTATCAGTCATGTGAAGGAACCGGTGACATATTCTGACTTTATCAGTCATGTGAAGGAACCGGCGACATATTTGGACTTTATCAGTCATGTGAAGGAACCGGCGACATATTCTGACTTTATCAGTCATGTGAAGGAATAGGCGACATATTCTGACTTTATCAGTCATGTGAAGGAATAGGCGACATATTCTGACTTTATCAGTCATGTGAAGGAATAGGCGACATATTCTGACTTTATCAGTCATGTGAAGGAATAGGCGACATATTCTGACTTTATCAGTCATGTGAAGGAATAGGCGACATATTCTGACTTTATCAGTCATGTGAAGGAATAGGCGACATATTCTGACTTTATCAGTCATGTGAAGGAATAGGCGACATATTCTGACTTTATCAGTCATGTGAAGGAATAGGCGACATATTCTGACTTTATCAGTCATGTGAAGGAATAGGCGACATATTCTGACTTTATCAGTCATGTGAAGGAATAGGCGACATATTCTGACTTTATCAGTCATGTGAAGGAATAGGCGACATATTCTGACTTTATCAGTCATGTGAAGGAATAGGCGACATATTCTGACTTTATCAGTCATGTGAAGGAACCGGTGACATATTCTGACTTTATCAGTCATGTGAAGGAACCGGTGACATATTCGGATTTTATCAGTCATGTGAAGGAACCGGTGACATATTCTGACTTTATCAGTCATGTGAAGGAACCGGTGACATATTCTGACTTTATCAGTCATGTGAAGGAACCGGCGATATATTCTGACTTTATCAGTCATGTGAAGGAACCGGTGACATATTCGGATTTTAGCAGTCATGTGAAGGAACCGGTGACATATTCTGACTTTATCAGTCATGTGAAGGAACCGGTGACATATTCTGACTTTATCAGTCATGTGAAGGAACCGGCGACATATTAGGACTTTATCAGTCATGTGAAGGAACCGGTGAGACAGACAAATTATTAGTCAGGTTATTATCTGATTTAAACTACAGATGCAAAACATCTAAAAGCTAGTTTCAACGCCGAAATATAGCAACCTTGGCAAAAAACCTATTAAAGTTAATTTTGCAGTATGTTTTACGGTAATCCTTTCCCCAATACATAGTTCCCACACCTGTGATTAGTACCTCAATGCATGACCAATGCATAGACATGGCTGATGTAGCAATTTTAATCTTAGCCTGGGTGCATACAGACTTTGCTTCAAAAATGTACCAAAATTGATATTGGCTGAGGCAATATTAGTGAATTCATAATAACTTAATTTGTGTTGTAAATACTGTTTGCATATGGCTCAAATTTGTCATGGTCATGTCATGTTATTGATATTATTACTTGACAAGCATCAAATAATTATAGAGGGCATCAAAATTTTCAGGGAAAAAATGAAACAAACAGATTGTAACCCCAAAAATACGCGATTTTTCCATCATTTTAAAAATATATGAAATGTAAAAAAAATTTATGCAAGGAATTTTGATAGTGAGAAGCATTTATTATTTAACAACATATACATACGCATAATGGCCAGATTAATGTTAAAAAATGAATTTTGTGAGAGGTGGTCTATGTGGGAAACCTTTCTATATACAGGTTACTGTGAGAGGTGGTTGATGTGGGAAACCTTTCTATATACGGGTTACTGTGAGAGGTGGTTGATGTGGGAAACCTTTCTATATACAGGTTACTGTGAGAGGTGGTTGATGTGGGAAACCTTTCTATATACAGGTTACTGTGAGAGGTGGTTGATGTGGGAAACCTTTCTATATACAGGTTACTGTGAGAGGTGGTTGATGTGGGAAACCTTTCTATATACAGGTTACTGTGAGAGGTGGTTGATGTGGGAAACCTTTCTATATACAGGTTACTGTGAGAGGTGGTTGATGTGGGAAACCTTTCTATATACAGGTTACTGTGAGAGGTGGTTGATGTGGGAAACCTTTCTATATACAGGTTACTGTGAGAGGTGGTTGATGTGGGAAACTTTCTATATACAGGTTACTGTGAGAGGTGGTTGATGTGGGAAAGCTTTCTATATACAGGTTACTGTGAGAGGTGGTTGATGTGGGAAACCTTTCTATATACAGGTTACTGTGAGAGGTGGTCTATGTGGGAAACCTTTCTATATACAGGTTACTGTGAGAGGTGGTCTATGTGGGAAACCTTTCTATATACAGGTTACTGTGAGAGGTGGTCTATGTGGGAAACCTTTCTATATACAGGTTACTGTGTGAGGTGGTTGATGTGGGAAACCTTTCTATATACAGGTTACTGTGAGAGGTGGTTGATGTGGGAAACCTTTCTATATACAGGTTACTGTGAGAGGATGCGCAGTCCAACATGTTACGGGTCTACTACGTGTGTGTTTTACGTTTATTTATCGTCGCTACCGGTTGCCCATATGAGCGACGCCTCCTGGAGAGATTAGTTATTTTAGATTTTGGAGGATAGTGCATGATACAGACAGAGACCAATTCCAGAATCTCCTTTGGTTCTTTTACGTGCACTGTGTAAAGCACCGACACAAGACCTCGGTTTAACGTCCCATCTGAAAGACTGTTAATTTTATTAGGTTCAGACGGGTCGCAGGTTCGATCCCTGGATTACCAGTCCAGCGTGTTACCACTGGACTACAGATCCGTCTGTCCCCCATATATATACATTTACTAGTTTATATATAGAGAGGTGGTGTCCTAGGAAAGAGGTGCAGGACGAGACAGAACTAAAGAAACAACACATAGCGGGTCTACTACATCCTCATTATACTTTTTTATACGCAAATATATCGGTCCTTACCTCATCATACCCAAATATATCATCCTTACCGCGTCATACCCAAATATATCATCCTTACCTCGTCATACCCAAATATATCATCCTTACCTCGTCATACCCAAATATATCATCCTTACCTCGTCATACCCAAATATATCATCCTTACCTCGTCATACCCAAATATATCATCATTACCTCGTCATACCCAAATATATCATCCTTACCTCGTCATACCCAAATATATCATCCTTACCTCGTCATACCCAAATATATCATCCTTACCTCGTCATACCCAAATATATCATCCTTACCTCGTCATACCCAAATATATCATCCTTACCTCGTCATACCCAAATATATCATCCTTACCTCGTCATACCCAAATATATCATCCTTACCTCGTCATACCCAAATATATCATCCTTACCTCGTCATACCCAAATATATCATCATTACCTCGTCATACCCAAATATATCATCCTTACCTCGTCATACCCAAATATATCATCCTTACCTCGTCATACCCAAATATATCATCCTTACCTCGTCATACCCAAATATATCATCCTTACCTCGTCATACCCAAATATATCAGCCCTTACCTCATCATACCCAAATAGCCACAATCTTGGCGTTTGGTAATATCTGTCATATGAAATGTTGAGGTCGTATGTTCGAGTCCGTAAAACTCCGCTTTCCGATTCTGACATTTGGAGGTCAGATGTGCTAGGAACGACAAGTGTTGCCTGAAATTAATGGAATTTGTAAATAATAATAACTTAATCTTGGGATCTTCTGTAGTCCAACTTGCCACTGTAGGTTCGAGGTGACTTGCAGGTCAGTGTTGAAATGCTCAGATGGGCACCCTGGATCTTCTTCAACCAATACCAGCAGGAGAGCCACTATCGAGGGAACCATATAACCCCAAAATCAAGCTCAATTTTAAGGGGTTATAATTGTTTTATATACCAGTTTGTTAAAATAAATAGGGCAAGATTACCCCTTCCTGTGAATTTAGGTTTAGGCACTCACTTCCTGTTTCTTTTCGGGATAGGATCCTGTTTGTCCTTTTATCAATTCACTGATATTTCACAAACTCTTTAACATAATTCATGGATGAGTGAAACATCAAAAATCAGAGCAGTCTGACATGAACAGCCATACACCATCTGTTTGGGATGGACTGGTCTCAGGATATAGTTACTCCTATATGATGGACTGGCTCATGAACAGCCATACACCATCTGTTTGGGATGGACTGGTCTCAGGATATAGTTACTCCTATGGGAAGGACTGGTCTCAGGATATAGTTACTATGGGATGGACTGGTCTCATGATATAGTTACTATGGGATGGACTGGTCTCATGATATAGTTACTATGGGATGGACTGGTCTCATGATATAGTTACTCCTATGGGAAGGACTGGTCTCAGGATAAAGTTACTATGGGATGGACTGGTCTCAGGATAAAGTTACTATGGGATGGACTGGTCTCATGATAAAGTTACTCCTATGGGAAGGACTGGTCTCAGGATAAAGTTTACTATGGGATGGACTGGTCTCAGGATAAAGTTTACTATGGGATGGACTGGTCTCATGATAAAGTTACTCCTATGGATGGACTGGTCATGATAAGTTACTCCTATGGGATGGACTGGTCTCATGATAAAGTTACTCTATGCGATGGACTGGTCTCATGATAAAGTTACTCCTATGGGAAGGACTGGTCTCATGATAAAGTTACTCCTATGGGATGGACTGGTTCTCATGATAAAGTTACTCCTATGGGATGGACTGGTCTCATGATAAAGTTACTCCTATGGGAAGGACTGGACTCATGATAAGTTACTCCTATGGGATGGACTGGTCTCATGATAAAGTTACTCCTATGGGATGGACTGGTCTCATGATAAAGTTACTCCTATGGGAAGGACTGGTCTCATGATAAAGTTACTATGGGATGGACTGGTCTCATGATAAAGTTATCCTATGGGAAGGACTGGTCTCATGATAAAGTTACTCCTATGGAATGGGACTGGTCTCATGATAAAGTACTCCTATGGGATGGACTGGTCTCATGATAAAGTTACTCCTATGGGATGGACTGGTCTCATGATAAAGTTACTCCTATGGGATGGACTGGTCTCATGATAAAGTTACTCCTATGGGAAGGACTGGTCTCATGATAAAGTTACTCCTATGGGAAGGACTGGTCTCATGATAAAGTTACTCCTATGCGATGGACTGGTGTCATGATAAAGTTACTCCTATGGGATGGACTGGTCTCATGATAAAGTTACTCCTATGGGAAGGACTGGTCTCATGATAAAGTTACTCCTATGCGATGGACTGGTCTCATGATAAAGTTACTCCTATGGGATGGACTGGTCTCATGATAAAGTTACTCCTATGGGAAGGACTGGTCTCATGATAAAGTTACTCCTATGGGAAGGACTGGTCTCATGATAAAGTTACTCCTATGGGATGGACTGGACTCATGATAAAGTTACTCCTATGGGATGGACTGGTCTCATGATAAAGTTACTCCTATGGGATGGACTGGTCTCATGATAAAGTTACTTATGGATGGACTGACTCATGATAAAGTTACTCCTATGGGATGGACTGGACTCATGATAAAGTTACTCCTATGGGATGGACTGGTCTCATGATAAAGTTACTCCTATGGGATGGACTGGTCTCATGATAAAGTTACTCCTATGGGATGGACTGGTCTCATGATAAAGTTACTCCTATGGGATGGACTGGTCTCATGATAAAGTTACTCCTATGGGATGGACTGGACTCATGATAAAGTTACTCCTATGGGAAGGACTGGTCTCATGATAAAGTTACTCCTATGGGAAGGACTGGTCTCATGATAAAGTTACTCCTATGGGATGGACTGGTCTCATGATAAAGTTACTCCTATGGGATGGACTGGTCTCATGATAAAGTTACTCCTATGGGAAGGACTGGTCTCATGATAAAGTTACTCCTATGGGATGGACTGGTCTCATGATAAAGTTACTCCTATGGGATGGACTGGTCTCATGATAAAGTTACTCCTATGGGATGGACTGGTCTCATGATAAAGTTACTCCTATGGGATGGACTGGTCTCATGATAAAGTTACTCCTATGGGATGGACTGGTCTCATGATAAAGTTACTCCTATGGGATGGACTGGTCTCATGATAAAGTTACTCCTATGGGATGGACTGGTCTCATGATAAAGTTACTCCTATGGAAGGACTGGTTCATGATAATTCTCCTATGGATGGACTGGTCTCATGATAAAGTTACTCCTATGGGATGGACTGGTCTCATGATAAAGTTACTCCTATGGAAGGACTGGTCTCATGATAAAGTTACTCCTATGGGATGGACTGGACTCATGATAAGTTACTCCTATGGGATGGACTGGTCTCTGTGTTTTTGGGGTGGTTCATGATAAAGTTACTCCTATGGGATGGACTGGTCTCATATAAAGTTTGGGTGGGGTTTGTGTTTCGATGGACTGGTCTCATGATAAATTACTCCTATGGGAAGGACTGGTCTCATGAAGTTACTCTATGGGATGGACTGGTCTCATGATAAAGTTACTCCTATGGGAAGGACTGGTCTCAGATAAGTTACTCTATGGATGGACTGGTCTCATGATAAAGTTACTCCTATGGGATGGACTGGTCTCATGATAAAGTTACTCCTATGGGATGGACTGGTCTCGTGATAAAGTTACTAATGATGGATGGGACTGGTCTCATGATAAAGTTACTCCTATGGGATGGACTGGTCTCATGAAAAGTTACTCCTATGGGATGGACTGGTCTCATGATAAGTTACTCCTATGGGAGGACTGGTCTCATGATAAAGTTACTCCTATGGGAAGGACTGGACTCATGATAAAGTTACTCCTATGGATGGACTGGACTCATGATAAAGTTACTCCTATGGGATGGACTGGTCTCATGATAAAGTTACTCCTATGGGATGGACTGGTCTCATGATAAAGTTACTCCTATGGGAAGGACTGGTCTCATGATAAGTTACTCCTATGGGAAGGACTGGTCTCATGATAAAGTTACTCCTATGGGAAGGACTGGTCTCATGATAAAGTTACTCCTATGCGATGGACTGGTCTCATGATAAAGTTACTCCTATGGGATGGACTGGTCTCATGATAAAGTTACTCCTATGGGAAGGACTGGACTCGTGATAAAGTTACACCTATGGAATGGACTACTCTCGTCTCAAACTTATGTTCATTCTTACAGTATCTTGTTCCTCTAACATTCCACTTTCTTCAAAAGCTTCCATATCCATAGCTTCACCATCGTCTTCATCATCATCTTCATCATCATCATCATCATTTTGTGTTGCTGTCTTTTTCCCACGAGATGAATCATTATTCTACAAGAACATTCTCATATGAATAAACAAACACAGATTAACACTACAGTTTGCAACTTAACTTAGCATTTGACACAGATCCATCAATTATTTAGATTATTTGAATTTACAATGTTGTATTACCGGCATAGAGCTAGATGGAGTGGAACTGTGATGGTACATAATGCATCTATATCTGGTAGATATGGTAGACGGATATGTAGTCCAGTGGTAACACGCTGGACTGGTAATCCAGGGATCGCAGGTTCTTTCAGATGGGAAGTTAAACCAAGGTCTCATGCAGACTCTGGAATGGGTCTCTGTCTGTTATGTTATATTTATATTTCGGGTTTTATGCCTGCATCAGCACCATTGTTGGGCTATATCGCCGGCGGGCAGTTTACCTAACAACACCTTTCCTGGGCAGGCTCCAGCGGTTAACCAGTACCTGGGTGCACCAACCTCCGTAAGAAACTGCCAACTTTTTCATATAAATGAAACATGGTCTGAGCAGGGCTCGAACCCGTGACCCATCAGTGATGATAGGTTACAGTGGTATACAAGTCAGCGACCATAACCACTCGACCACAGAGGCGGACTAGGTCTCTGTCTGTATCATTGCACTATCCTCAAAAAATCTAAAATGACTAATCTCTTCAGGAGGCGTCGCTCATATGGGCAACAGGTAGCGACGATAAATAAATGTAAAACACATAGACATGGTATTTTGGGAGTACAACCAATTTAGAACGAATAATCCAAAACACGACCGTCTGCAATAAATCGTGAACTCTGGGACAATTAGGGAACTAAAGATCCTTTGCACAAGAGGGTCAAGATATACTAACATAGCTCACATGGGTAAAACATTCCACATAATTAAAAACAATTATGAATAAACTCTACATTCAGATAAATGTATTATTCACGAGAATCATGAATTCGCGATAAACTTAGATTGCGAAAATTATCGAAATATAAATGCTTGAGAACAAATAGTGATTTATGGTATGTGAAGGGTGAGCAAGAAACCTGCAAGTCTACAACTATATCTGCAGCAAGGGTGAGCAAGAAACCTGCAAGTCTACAACTATATCTGCAGCAAGGGTGAGCAAGAAACCTGCAAGTCTACAACTATATCTGCAGCAAGGGTGGTGTGGTTTTTTGGTGTAATACTGTATCATACATATACGTCTCATATAAACCTGCTCGTATCAACAACAATCATTTAATGAACTTACTTTAGGCTCCAAGGTCATGTCTGATACAGCCTCTTGAAGCTGGCCCATATGTGGATCTACAGTAAAATAGAACAAATACAGTACGGTACATATGGCATATGTAGAATGAAAATGTTCTTCTATCTATCTATCTATCTATTATCTATCTATCTATCTATCTATCTATCTATCTATCTATCTATCTATCTATCTATCTATCTATCTATCTATCTATCTATCTATATCTACCTATCTACTATCTACATATCTACCTATCTATCTATCTACTATCTACTATCTACTATCTATCTATCTATCTATTACTATCTACTATCTATCTATCTATCTACTATCTACTATCTATCTATCTATCTACTATCTTTTTTTTTTTTTTTTTTTTTTTTTTTTTTTTTTTTTTTTTTTTTTCTATCTATCTATCTATCTTATCTTTTTTTTTTTTTTTTTTTTTTTCTATCTTATCTATCCTATCTATCTATCTATCTTCTATCTATCTAATCTCTATCTATCTATCTATCTATTATCTATCTATCTATCTTCCTTTAATGTTGAACCCCTCGAGGGGACGTAGATATGTTGCACGTCAAAAACCGCAAAGAAATTAAAAGCATGAGTAGATAAAAGCATGATTTAAGAAGGTAATGAAAATAAGTTGCGGTAAAAGTTTAAAAGCAGCTGCGCAGAACAACTAGGGACTGGCATGATCAATATGGCAAACTGCCGTATTGAATTGCTCTATGGTAGGGAGATGGACATTGTCAGGAGGGAGATGGTTCCAATGGTAGATTGTTCTTGGAAAAAAGGAAAACTTGTAGTAGTCTGTAGTTGCTGTAATTAACCTATAGCTTAAGGAATGGCAATGGCGAGCAGGACGGGAGAGGGGAACTAGGTAATTTTCAATGGGAATAGCAACAAGATCATTATGAATTTTATACATAAGGGATAACCTATTGTCAATACGCCGTTGATCTAGTCTGCGTAGATTTAGGAAATGTAGCATGTCTGTAACACTAGAGGTACGATAGAAGTCAGCCTTTATCCAATGGGCTGCTCTTCGCTGGACACCTTCAATTTGGTCTATCAATGTTTGGGTATGGGGCGACCAGATATCGGAGCCATATTCAAGCTGGGGTCTCACTAGTGTCTGGTAAGCCATGGACTTAAGGGGTTCGGATTTGACCTGGAGGTTTCTACGTAGAAATCCTATTGTTTGGTTTGCTTTCTTAGTTGACCTTTATGTGAGTGTCCCACGACAGGTTATTCGAGATATCCATGCCAAGGTATTTGGCTGAGGTGACCGACTCAAGTAGGACTCCATGGAGTTTATATTGACTGGGAATAGGATGTTTCCTTCTGGTGACGTGGATAACTTGACATTTGGAGGGGTTAAATTCCATGTCCCACTCCAACTCCCACTCTTCTAATCTCTTAAGATCATTTTGGAGTGTGACCGATTCATTTGCAGATGTCAGTGATAGATAGACTGCAGTATCATCTGCAAAGATACGGACTTTGGAACTGATGTTTTGTGGGAGGTCGTTTATGTAGGCTAGCAAAAGCAGGGGTCCAAGTACGGATCTCTGTGGGACTCCAGAGGACACCGGAATGGCCTCTGAACTAATATCATTAAGGACAACTGACTGGAGTCTATTATCTAAAAAAACTCTTAATCCACCTTAATGTTTGACCTCTGACTCCATAGTCATGCATTTTTAGTAGTACTTTCTCGTGATTGACCTTATCGAAAGTCTTACTGAAGTCTAATAGGATGAGATCTACCTGATGCTTATTGTAGACAGAGGTAACTAAGTCATTGACTAGCATTACTAGTTGGGTCACGCATGACAGTTTTTCTCTAAAACCATGCTGCAAATGGTACAGAATACTGTGGTTAGTGAAGTGTTTTAAAATATATTAATAAATAGTTATTAAATACTGATGAAGAGGGCAGATAGAGGGGCCTCTGTGATTGAGTGGTTACGGTCGTTGACTTCAAATCACATGCCCTCACCGCTGTAGGTTCAAATCCCACTGGTGGTGTCGAATTCTTTCATGTGAGGAAGCTATCCAGCTGGCTTGTAGAAGGTTCTGCAACTTCTTATGCTACCTGGTGACATATCGTGTCTAAAATAGGGGCACACAGGGTCTTCCTCCATCAATACTATCTGGAGAGTTGCTGACCTGCATAGTGATGTATATCCACACAACAATGATCAACTTCTCTGGAAGAGATGGTAGACGTACTGACCTGCATAGTGATGTGTATCTACACAACCATGATCAACTTCTCTGGAGGAGATGGTAGACGTACTGACCTGCATAGTGATGTGTATCAACACAACCATGATCAACTTCTCTGGAAGAGATGGTAGACGTACTGACCTGCATAGTGATGTATATCCACACAACCATGATCAACTTCTCTGGAGGAGATGGTAGACGTACTGACTTGCATAGTGATGTATATCCACACAACCATGATGAACTTCTCTGGAGGAGATGGTAGACGTACTGACCTGCATAGTGATGTGTATCCACCCATCCACCATCGGCATCATCTTCAATCACTTTCTCCTGTTCCTCCTGGTGATTGTCCACCTGTTTCACTCGTTTGTAGCAAGGCACTGTCAATATTACAGTATTAGAATGGTTAAATAGTTAGTCTGTCTAGGGGTTACAAGAATATTCATTAGGCATAGTCCATTGTATAGTCTGTCTAGAGGTTACAAGAATATTCATAAGGCATAGTCCATTGTATAGTCTGTCTAGAGGTTACAAGAATATTCATAAGGCATAGTCCATTGTATAGTCTGTCTAGAGGTTACAAGAATATTCATAAGGCATAGTCCATTGTATAGTCTGTCTAGAGGTTACAAGAATATTCATAAGGCATAGTCCATTGTATAGTCTGTCTAGAGGTTACAAGAATATTCATAAGGCATAGTCCATTGTATAGTCTGTCTAGAGGTTACAAGAATATTCATAAGGCATAGTCCATTGTATAGTCTGTCTAGAGGTTACAAGAATATTCATAAGGCATAGTCCATTGTATAGTCTGTCTAGAGGTTACAAGAATATTCATAAGGCATAGTCCATTGTATAGTCTGTCTAGAGGTTACAAGAATATTCATAAGGCATAGTCCATTGTATAGTCTGTCTAGAGGTTACAAGAATATTCATAAGGCATAGTCCATTGTATAGTCTGTCTAGAGGTTACAAGAATATTCATAAGGCATAGTCCATTGTTGAATAACAAGTAACTGTTGAATGTCATTAAATTGTTTCCTCAAAGGTTTTTAATTAAAACATTAGCACCTAAACTGTTGAAACACTTCTACGTGATTGGTCAAGAGATTTTTGTAGCTCTTAAGTATGGCCTGGACACAGGTTTTATCTCATACACCTGGATTGTTGGCACATGCATGGATGGATGGACGGACAGAGTCTAACTAAGAATATGAAGAGCATACCATTTTTAGTAATGAGGAACTGTTTGTCGGCAGGTAGGTATTGTTTTCTCTTCGATTCCTCGCCCGCAGACCAGAACCAAGTGGGACAATGGTGAACTATGTGGTCCCCTGCTGCTACAAACTGAAACAAAACAGAATTAACTGATAAACATTGTACAATTCCGCAAACATTCCATGCTCTAGGGGCTACAAATGTGCGAGGGTGCTACAATGGAGGTGACTGGTGTACTATCCTATACGTCCTATTCTGAATACAGTAGCTATATGAACTTATTTCTTCATCATATAGATGGACATCAGTAATATTATATCTCTCTCTCCTCTCTCTCTCTCTTTCTCTCTCTCCTCTCTCTCTCTCGCTTTAACAACTACACCCTCTCTCTCTCTCATCGCTCGTCTCTCTCAATCTCGTCTCTCCTCTCTCTCTTCTCTCCTCTCTCTCTCTCTCTCTCTCCTCTCTCTCTCTCTCTCTTCTCTTCTCTCTCTCTCTCTCGCTCCTCTCTCTTTCTCTCTCTCTCTCTCTCCTCTCTTCTCTCTCTCTCCTCTCTCTCTCTCCTCTCTCCTCCTCTCTCTCTCCTCTCTCTCTCCTCTCCTCTATCTCCTCTCTCTCTCTTCTCTCTCCTTCTCCTCTCTTCTCTCTCTCTCTCTCTCTCCTCTCTCTCTCTCCTCTCTCTCTCTCGCTCTCGCTCTTCTCTCTTCTCTCTCTCTCGCTCATCTCTCTCTCGCTCTTTCTCCTCTCGCTCTTCTCTCTCTCTCTCCTCTCTCTCGCTCTCTCTCATCTCTCTCTTCTCGCTCTCGCTCATCTCTCTCTCCTCTCTCTCTCTCTCTCTCCTCTCTCTCTCTCTCTCTCTATCTCCTCTCTCTCACTCTTCTCTCCTCTCTCTTCTCCTCTCTCTCTCTCTGATGGACGTATATATGTTACACATATTTCAATCAAATAAAAGAAAATGTTTACCTCTTCTGGGGTGATGACGCCAGTTTCTTTGAACTTTGACTCCTGCAAATATAAAAACAAATATACAATATATAAAGCACAGAAATATTCTATGTATGGTTCTGTAGTCCAGTGGTAACACGCTGGACTGGTAATCCAGGGATCGCAGGTTCGATCCCCCCGTCTGACCCTAATAATATTAACAGTCTTTCAGATGGGACGTTAAACCGAGGTGCTTTACACTGTGCACGTAAAAGAACCAGATCCCTGATAATATACCGTCTCCGTGGCCTAGTGGTTTAGGTGTCCACCTACGGGAGGTGGAAGGTTCGAACATTGTCAGAGGTTCTTTCTGATATGACAAATTGGTGATCCGCCAGCTAGTTAAATAATGTTAGTTTATATAAATTTATTTTCGCTCGATACGAATCAAGTTGTAATAACTTATATTAATCACTCTCGAGACCTCATTCCTGATGGAATCCATCGCCACGAGGGAGAGAGAAGAGGCAACATGGAAATTAAAACAACGTTACACCAGTAGATGCTTATACTACATACATGTATTGTGTAAAACAACGTTACACCAGTAGATGCTTATACTACATGTATGTATTGTGTAAAACAACATGACTCATTGCAATCATCTATCTGGCATCATTGTATATAAAAAGTCAGTCAGAGGCTTCTCCCCCATCGTGACTAGTGTTATCTCCCAGTTCTCCCCCATTGTGACTAGTGTGACTGTGTCATCTCCCAGTTCTCCCCCATCATGACTGTATCATCTCCCAGTTCTCCCCCATCATGACTGTATCATCTCCCAGTTCTCCCCCATCATGACTGTATCATCTCCCAGTTCTCCCCATCATGACTGTATCATCTCCCAGTTCTCCCCATCGTGACTGTATCAACTCCCAGTTCTCCCCCCATCGTGACTGTATCATTCCCAGTTCTCCCATCGTGACTGTATCACAGTACCAAGTTCCCCCCAATGATGACTAGTGTGACTGTATCAACTCCCAGTTCTCCCCATCATGGACTGTGTGTGTGACTGTTCATCTCCCAGTTCTAGTCATGATGACTGTATCATCTCCAGTCTTTCCCCATCATGTGTGGACTGTATCTCTCCCAGTTCTACCCATCATGACTAGTGTGACTGTATCATCTCCCAGTTCTCCCCCATCATGACTAGTGTGACTGTATCATCTCCCAGTGTTCCCCCATCATGACTAGTGTGACTGTCTCTACCAGTTCTCCCCCATCATGACTAGTGTGACTGTGTTTTGTTTTTTGTGTTATCTCCCAGTTCTCCCCCATCATGACTAGTGTGACTGTGTCATCTCCCAGTTCTCCCCCATCATGACTGTTTTGTTTTTGTAGTGTGACTGTATCATCTCACAGTTCTCCCCCATCATGACTAGTGTGACTGTATCATCTCCCAGTTCTCCCCCATCGTGACTAGTGTGACTGTATCATCTCCCAGTTCTCCCCCATCATGACTAGTGTGACTGTATCATCTCCCAGTTCTCCCCCATCGTGACTAGTGTGACTGTGTCATCTCCCAGTTCTCCCCCAGTGTGACTAGTGTGACTGTGTCATCTCCCAGTTCTCCCCCATCATGACTAGTGTGACTGTGTCATCTCCCAGTTCTCCCCATCGCTTGACTGTCTTGGGTCATCTCCAGTTCTCACACATCATGACTTAGTGGACTTGCATCATCGCACAGTTCTCCACCATCATGGACTAGTGTGACTGTGTCATCTCCAGTTCTCCCCATCATGACTAGTGTACCTGTATCATCTCTCAGTTCTCCCCCATTGGACTAGGTGTGACTGTGTCAGTCTCCAGATTCCCCCATAATGACTAGGGATGTGACTGGTCAGTCTCCCAGTTCTCCCCCATAATGACTAGTGTGACTGTATCATCTCCCAGTTCTCCCCCATCATGATTAGTGTGACTGTGTCATCTCCCAGTTCTCCCCCATCATGACTGTGTCATCTCCCAGTTCTCCCCATCATGACTGTGTCATCTCCCAGTTCTCCCCATCATGACTGTGTCATCTCTCCATTCTCCCCCATCGTGACCAGTGTGACTGTATCATCTCCCAGTTCTCCCCCATCATGACTAGTGTGACTGTGTCATCTCCCAGTTCTCCCCCATCATGACT